>CAUDNR010000260.1:6087-35971 GCA_958430865.1 Entrophospora sp. SA101 | reverse complement strand
TATTGACTTGACTTATAACAACATGTGGTTCATTTGGTAAAATAAAAGTTTTTTTGTTGATAAACCGATAAAAAAAATGTAAAGCCCTGGTCAGAATACTTGATAGTGGTGGCTGAAAATTAAAAAATTACAAATTTTTATATGTTGTGAACTTCTTGAAATCTCAGCTTCCTACATATAAATGCTTTCAAGAAACATTCCAAGCCCTTTAATATTTTGATACAATATTCTATGAGATTTACTTTATACATACATAAAAAGAATAAAGTTTGTAATACCCAAAACATCATATCTTATTATTTGTTAAACATTGTCAACTGATGATTTTTTATCATTTTTGCACTGCCAATCACTATTAGAATTCTCTGCTTCATTCATAGATTGTCAATTAATCTATTCAGCTGATGTAAATATTTATTTCAAATTATTAATCATAATTTTGTATTGTTCAGTTGACCCAAATATTTATTTAGCATTAATAAGCATATTTTATTGGGCAAAATAGAGTAAAAGTCATGTTTTCTTTAATACCCCAAGAGGTATAAAAGAACTTGGTTTTAGACCAAGTTGGAATCATCATGTTCACATAACAATCTTTTAATTATTGATCTAATAATTAATACTTTCCTAACACCACCATTGTATTATCACTAATAAAATACATAACATAAAAATCTTGACCTTTGATATAATTAATAAACTGCCAAAGGAAAACCTCTGCTTAACTCAGCAAGAAACCACAATTTTAACTATTGAAATATATTTTAAGGGGACACCTTTGGGTATAGTTAGCTATACAATACTAGGGACCTTTTATCCAGGTGAGTAGGCCATAAGATAAAAGAAAACTTTGACCATAAGTCAGTGAGTAGGTTGTGTGTTGAACATAAAACTAACCTATTAAATAGAAAACTTGAATTGCATGCTTGCACCATCAAATTCAAAAACACAAAGTTTATTTTGAAACTACTACCATGATTAAAGATGTAAATTTAAAATTTTCAGATTTTTAAACTCTTGAGTTTTTTTAAAAAAAAATTTCTCATTTTTTTTAGTGTGATGACAATGATTCTATTGAAAGTAATCTGGTGGTTCTTTTAAAATTCAATTATTAATAAAGAAAACAAAATTACAGTTGACACTTATATTGGTGATCATGATTTTTAATTTTTAAAATAACTTATATTTATTTGGATTTTTGATTGCATGTTAATATTTTTGTTTTATTTGTAGATTTAATTGGAATTATTAAAACTATAGATGACTCACATGATATTTTTATACAAACAACAAAAACAAATGTATTTATCTTTTTTTACATATTTTATTGAATTTTTTTTTATTGATCTATGAAAATTCATGTTCTTTTTTAAAATTATCTGTAGGTACATAGACAAATTATCAGCATAGCTGATAAAGATAATAATGAAGTTAAGTTAACATTATGGGGGAGAGCATGTTACACTTAGGAAGACTTTCCCAATACCCTGAAGTCACTTGCAATTCTCAAAGGTTTTTACACACTTGTGTCAAATGTCAAGGTATTATATACCCATTATCATTATAGTTAATATAAATAACATCTAAGGTTGTGGGCAAAACTCCTCCAGAAATCAGTTGACAGAGTTTCAACAGGTTACACATTAAATGTTAATAGAGTTTTGGCAGAGTTTCACATTTGGGGTTTTGTCAATCATCAGAGTTTTGACAAGGTAGATAATAATTGTTCATTAGAGTTTCAACAGAGTTTCAACAGTCACTAAGAGGTTTCAGCAAGCAACCTTAATAACATTTCACTATCATATTCATCTCATTTTAGTTCACATTAAAGACAAATTGCAACCATACAAATGATGTCACCCTTCCTGATTCATGTGTATATATGGTGCGCAAAGCCTATAACCATCATTTACTGTATCACCCTGGCAAACTTCACCAAAAAACTCAATCAAAAATTTGAAAATTATTGATAAAAAATTTATAAAGTCATGTGATTTTTAAAATTTCTTAATTTGATTTATTATCAATTTTAATTATCAACAATATTGCTTGAAGCTTTTCAATAGGATTTGTATCTCTTCTACTGCACATAAAGCTTCTAGACCTGTCAATCCATTTCTATTTATGGAATGACTAGGAAATATCACATGACCAAACAATTTTAATTTTTTCTCCAAAATCGTCGTCGTGGCGCAGTAAGTTGTGGACTAGGTGACTTGCACCATTATCCCATATGGACATAAATTATAAACTTATCTTTTATTGGACAATCAAATTTGTCTGCTTTTGTTCCCCCATAATTTCATCATTCATTTTCTTTAAAATAAAAAAAAATTTTTCTTTTTCAAAAAAAAACAAAGATTAAGAAAAAAAAAAGATTTTTTTCTCTATAATCTTTTCCTTTAAAGTAAATAAATTTTTTTTCTGTAAAAAAAATTTTTTTAGAAAAGAAAATCTTTAAATCCTTGATTAATTAATCAATATTGTTGTTATATAATAAAATAAAAATAAAATTATTAGGGAAAAGAAGATCCACCGTCACTAAAAAAATTTTGTTATATTAAAAAAAAAAACCAACTCTAGTAAACAATTTATATATATATATAACACAAATCATTACCACTCCCATTAAATCAACCTCATTAAATCAATTTCGCCAAATCAACCAACATCTTCAAATAAAATTACCATTACCACAACAATCACTGATATAAACTTTACGACTATTAACAATAATAATACAATATGCCCGTTTTTAATAATCCCTTACTCACCACAACATCAACCATCAATAATTCTACATCAAATACGTCAACAACAAACGCCATCAACATCAGCTTAAACGGTTTGCCAGACAAATACGTATGCGCTGATGGAGATGTTTGTCAAGATCCTTCCCATAAGCATTATCAAGAATATCAAAAAAAATTGCAAGAACAGTTAAAGCAAGAAGAGCTGATACAAAAAAAGAAAAGACGATTATCCATGACAACTGAAATATCAACAGTTAGATTAATGCCAACTACAACTTGTTCACTTTATTCCGGCTCAAAGTTTAGAGGTGAACAGACAAGTGGCAGAAGTAGTTATGATGTTTCAGTTCATATTCAGGTAATACAAAGTTTAAATACGTAAACAAATGATTCATTAATACTAATACCATGTTTTTAATTTTTTAATTTATCTTTAATCCATATTAATAATTATTATTGTATAGCATGTTAATCTTTCAGAATCATATCTATGTGGATATCTTCATATTAAAGGTTTAACGGAAGATTATCCTGAATTAACTACATTCTTTGAAGCCGAAATCATTGGACGTAAATATTCCTTCCTAACTAAAAAATGGGATGCTGATGATAAGATAGATATGCAACACTGGGTAATAATCAGATTTGATTGATTAGTTATAAATTATAAATTTTATCAATAACAAAAAATCTTATTATAATCTAATATTATCTTATAATTAATTGTCCATCCATCCGTTATTAATTTAGGTTCGTTTCCCAGCTTTTAAACCACTTCAGAAAAATATGAAAAAAGATGGATTTGTTTATGATTTTCATAATAAAGATTATATTTTTATGAGATGGAAAGAACATTTTCTTGTTCCTGATCATCGTGTTAGAACAATTAATGGTGCTAGTTTTGCAGGATTTTATTATATTTGTTATCAATTAAGTACAGGAACCATTACCGGTTTCTACTTTCATAAAAGTTCTGAAAGGTAAAAATAATAAATTTAATTATTTAATTAATATCGATAACAGTGATAATGATAATAATTTTATTATTATATTTATTTAGATTTCAGGAATTGAAGTTGCATCATTTAGTAGATAATTCTTTTCCATCATTTGAATTTCGATGAAACTAAAAAAAAAATTTTTTATTTTTAAATGTTATATAAAGTAATATATAGATAATTTATATTATTATTATTATTATTATCATCATCATTATCATTATTTATTATTATTATTAGTGACATTTATTATTTAGAATAATTAAATTTTACAATTTTTACATATTATTATTTTACTACATACACACACACATATATACATTATTATAATAATAATAAATGATATAATGATAAATAATAATAATAATAATAAAAAAAAGGTTTTATTTTGGGTGCATTTTTTTATTAATCAGAAATGAGGGAGAAGGAAAATAATCAATATTTAAAGATGATGATGGTTATTACTATATTATTATCATTATTACATTATACTACTATTAATCCATACTTTATTATTATTATTTATTTATATGTATAACATTCTTATATATACATTATACATTATACATTATATATATGTTTTCTATGTTGCTTTTGTTCCCCCATAATTTCATCATTCATTTTCTTTAAAATAAAAAAAAATTTTTCTTTTTCAAAAAAAAACAAAGATTAAGAAAAAAAAAAGATTTTTTTCTCTATAATCTTTTCCTTTAAAGTAAATAAATTTTTTTTCTGTAAAAAAAATTTTTTTAGAAAAGAAAATCTTTAAATCCTTGATTAATTAATCAATATTGTTGTTATATAATAAAATAAAAATAAAATTATTAGGGAAAAGAAGATCCACCGTCACTAAAAAAATTTTGTTATATTAAAAAAAAAAACCAACTCTAGTAAACAATTTATATATATATATAACACAAATCATTACCACTCCCATTAAATCAACCTCATTAAATCAATTTCGCCAAATCAACCAACATCTTCAAATAAAATTACCATTACCACAACAATCACTGATATAAACTTTACGACTATTAACAATAATAATACAATATGCCCGTTTTTAATAATCCCTTACTCACCACAACATCAACCATCAATAATTCTACATCAAATACGTCAACAACAAACGCCATCAACATCAGCTTAAACGGTTTGCCAGACAAATACGTATGCGCTGATGGAGATGTTTGTCAAGATCCTTCCCATAAGCATTATCAAGAATATCAAAAAAAATTGCAAGAACAGTTAAAGCAAGAAGAGCTGATACAAAAAAAGAAAAGACGATTATCCATGACAACTGAAATATCAACAGTTAGATTAATGCCAACTACAACTTGTTCACTTTATTCCGGCTCAAAGTTTAGAGGTGAACAGACAAGTGGCAGAAGTAGTTATGATGTTTCAGTTCATATTCAGGTAATACAAAGTTTAAATACGTAAACAAATGATTCATTAATACTAATACCATGTTTTTAATTTTTTAATTTATCTTTAATCCATATTAATAATTATTATTGTATAGCATGTTAATCTTTCAGAATCATATCTATGTGGATATCTTCATATTAAAGGTTTAACGGAAGATTATCCTGAATTAACTACATTCTTTGAAGCCGAAATCATTGGACGTAAATATTCCTTCCTAACTAAAAAATGGGATGCTGATGATAAGATAGATATGCAACACTGGGTAATAATCAGATTTGATTGATTAGTTATAAATTATAAATTTTATCAATAACAAAAAATCTTATTATAATCTAATATTATCTTATAATTAATTGTCCATCCATCCGTTATTAATTTAGGTTCGTTTCCCAGCTTTTAAACCACTTCAGAAAAATATGAAAAAAGATGGATTTGTTTATGATTTTCATAATAAAGATTATATTTTTATGAGATGGAAAGAACATTTTCTTGTTCCTGATCATCGTGTTAGAACAATTAATGGTGCTAGTTTTGCAGGATTTTATTATATTTGTTATCAATTAAGTACAGGAACCATTACCGGTTTCTACTTTCATAAAAGTTCTGAAAGGTAAAAATAATAAATTTAATTATTTAATTAATATCGATAACAGTGATAATGATAATAATTTTATTATTATATTTATTTAGATTTCAGGAATTGAAGTTGCATCATTTAGTAGATAATTCTTTTCCATCATTTGAATTTCGATGAAACTAAAAAAAAAATTTTTTATTTTTAAATGTTATATAAAGTAATATATAGATAATTTATATTATTATTATTATTATTATCATCATCATTATCATTATTTATTATTATTATTAGTGACATTTATTATTTAGAATAATTAAATTTTACAATTTTTACATATTATTATTTTACTACATACACACACACATATATACATTATTATAATAATAATAAATGATATAATGATAAATAATAATAATAATAATAAAAAAAAGGTTTTATTTTGGGTGCATTTTTTTATTAATCAGAAATGAGGGAGAAGGAAAATAATCAATATTTAAAGATGATGATGGTTATTACTATATTATTATCATTATTACATTATACTACTATTAATCCATACTTTATTATTATTATTTATTTATATGTATAACATTCTTATATATACATTATACATTATACATTATATATATGTTTTCTATGTACAATGACATGATATCATTATTAATCAGTGAAGTGTTTTATTTTCCTACGAGGAATCTGATTTTTGGGAGAAAAATCTTTTTTTTCAATTGATTTGCTTTAAAATCAACACTATTATTAACTTACTTCCTCATATACTTGTAATTATAAAACCTATTTTTGCAACTAACTTTAAAGATAAAACCTGCGATCAATCGGTTAATTTACAATTGTGTTACCTACTACCTTTAAATTTAATTTATACTTTCTGGTTCCAATTGTAAAATTCATATAATATTAATATCAAAGATTATAAAAATGATCCTACAAATTAATTATTGAATTAATTATCGAATTAATTATCTGCCAATTAACTAGAGCAATAAAATAAATAAAAAACAATAACAGATAAAACCACATTAAAAATTAACAAGAGTAAAATAGTAGTAGCACAACAACTCCCTCCCGTTACTACCTATGACCTCATTATCATCTTTTTTTTTACTAATTTGGTAAAGTGGTACGAACTTGATTTTTGCATATTGTACAGAAATTTAATTTGCTTAATTTTTTTTTTTTACGGAATCACATTTATTTATTTTTATTTTTATATACACATTAACATATATATTATTAATTTAAAATATCAAAAAAAAATTTTTTAAAATGGCAACAACACAATCTGCTCTTTTACTTCAAAAACAACTAAAAGGTATAATAGCATGGTTTCTATTGCTAAAAATTTTAAAGAAAAATATTTTTAATTCAAGTGTTTTTAATTTCTACTTTTCGTATTTCATATTTTATATTTATAAGAACTATCAAAACATCCAGTTGAAGGTTTCTCAGCAGGACTTGTTGATAATGATAACGTGTATGAGGTATGAAGTTTTTACTTGTTATAGCATATTTATATATCATGAAAAAATTTATCACTGATCAAAAAATATTCCTTTATTAAAAAAAAAAAAAGGTATGATCTGTTATTATTACTATTATTACTATTACTGTTATCGTTACAGGTTCATTAATAATAATAAAAAATATTCTCGTTTGCCTTTTTTCTGATCATAAATAATTAATAAGTGGGAAATTATGATTATGGGTCCAGCAGACACCTTATAGTAAATATTTAAATTTAATTTTTTATTTAAAAAAATTTTTTTCTATAATTAATTTATATAATTTATCGTTGATTAAAAAAAAAATAGTGAAGGAGGATTTTTTAAAGCAAGAATGTCATTTCCAAAGGTATGTCAAATAAATAATTTCATTTCATTTCATTTTATGAAAAATTGAATTGAAATCTTATTTAATTGGTTTATCAGGAATATCCTTTATTACCACCAAAGTTAAAATTTATATCTGACATGTGGCATCCTAATGGTATGTTATATAAAGCGGAATATGTGCGCGCATGTGCCAATATAAATTTTTATTATATTGTATCATTAATTAAGCAATTAAAAACCATTTAAATCACGTGATATTACAGTTTACCCTGATGGTGAAGTTTGTATTAGTATCTTGGTAAATATTAATTTTATTAGAATTTTAAATAATAATGATTAAATATTTCATAATTATATAATTAATCTCGTTTGACCTTAATCTTAAATAATAATTCCTGGTTCATTCATATTATATCCATATTTATTTTATTTATTATATTATAGCATCCTCCTGGTGAAGATAAATTTGGATACGAAGATGCAGGTGAAAGATGGTTGCCGGTGCATACAGTTGAAACGATTTTATTAAGTGTGATTTCTATGCTTTCAACTCCAAATGATGAATCACCTGCAAACATTGAATCTGCTGTAAGCATATATATGAATTTTTCATAATAATAATGATATTAGTATTACTATTATTATTATGCGTATGTTTATTATACTTGGTATATAATTACATATTTATATTTGGTTATAATAGAAGGAATGGCGAGATAACTATCCAGCATTTAAAAAGAAAGTTCAACGTATAGTAAGAAAATCAGCTGAAATGTTATAGAAGTTATGAAAGAAAGAAGAGGCAAATTGGTTGATTAATAGACAAAAAAAGAAGTTCCTGGTTATATATATATATATATATATAATTTTAATCTAATTTTTCAATTTTAAAAAAAAAATAAAAAATAGTTAACGTTAGTTCTTTAGTTACATATACTAATTATTTTATTTATATACATATATCAAATATGTATTTATATATTACAGATTCTCGGTTAATATAATAATAATAATAATAATAATTTTTTCTTTTGTTATAATAATTATATTTTAATGTTTTTATTAGATGACCTTTCCAATATGAACCCTATTAAATATAAATTGTTCCTTAACAATTTGTTCTGATTAACCAAGCTAACTAACCAATTCACTGACCAACAAACGAAAAATATAATTAATAACACTGAAATAAAAATTAACCAATAAATAAAAAAATAATAAATAAAAAAAACTTTCAAAATATTTTAAAGATTTTCGCGTCATACACATGTCTAAAATTTCAAATGTATATTTAAAAATTCGACGCGTTGTTCAACTGACACGTGTGATTTTGTACTTTACGATATTATTCGTGTAACTTCTACAGAAAAAATTGTTGCCCTACTTGTCGATCCCATAAGATAAATTCTCAAATTATGTATAATAACAATAAAATACTTCCAAAATTGTTATCAGTTAGAGATTTGATAAAAATCTATGGATTAAAATCGAAACACCAATTGAGTCAAAATTTTTTACTTGACAAAAATCTTACAGGTTAAAATAAATAACAATTAATAATTAATTGTAATAAATTAAATATTTATTTTTATTTTTTTATCTAGATAAAATTATTAAATATGCAAATATTAATAATAATAATAACTCACTTGCAATTGAAGTCGGTCCAGGTATTTTTAATAGTGTAAATCATATAGACAAATAGACATTCAATAACATTAATATTTTTTATTTTTGTCAAGGGCCTGGATTATTAACTAGATCAATCTTAGAAACTGGTGTATCAAATGTTATTGCCATAGAAAAAGACAGTAGATTTTTACCTTTTCTTATGCAATTAGTAGAAGCATCAGATAATAAATTAAAAGTAAAGAATTTAGTTTAATTTATTAAGTTGGCAAGACATTAATATTTATTAATTAATCAATTATCAAGATATTAGAAGACGACATATTAAACATAGATCATGATTTGATATTAAAAACTGCCAAAATAACTGATGAGTTAATACCTGGTAATAATATTTTAATATTAATTTTACTAAAAGCTTAATAATATATTTAATGTTAATTATTTTTTATCTTGTTTTTAAAAAAAAAATTGATAATAGTTACCAATCTATATTTAATTGGAAATCTACCATTCAATATTTCAACAAAGTTATTAGTTCAATGGATTAAAATGATTTCAAATAAATCTGGGATATTTAAAATACCACACATTTCAATGACTTTAATGTTTCAAAAAGAAGTTGGAAATGTAAGTTATTGTCATATATATATTATATATATATATATATATATATATATATATATATTCTATATATTTACAAAATAATATTGTTAATTTTTTGATCAATTAAATAATATTTAAAGAGAATAGTTGCAGATGTTAAAACTAAACAAAGGGGTAGACTATCTGTTTTAGTGCAAAGTTTATGTGATGCTAAATTAATTTATAATTTATCTTCTTCAGTGTTTATTCCCAAACCACAAGAAAGTATTTAATATTTTTTATTTTTACTATTAGTAGCAATGGTAATAAAATAACAATATTAATAATAAATATTTTTATTTAGGTTGATGCTTCAGTGATTCAACTTAATTTATTATCAAACCCAGTTTTAAATGGTGAATTTATTATTATATTATTGTATTTTACTATTACTACTAATACTAACAATGATATTTTATTACTGTTAGTTCCAATTGACCAACTTGAGATGGTTGTTAAATATTTTTTCAACAAGAGAAGAAAACAAATAGGAAATATATTAAGGTAAATTATAAACAATAATAGTGATAATGATGATAATAACAATATATTCATGTTTTATATTTTTTTAGAACTTTACAAAAAAACCTTCCAGATGATAAACAAATTTTCATTGAAAATATCATTGAAGAATTAAAATTGAATTTAAATCTAAGAGCTGAAGAACTATCAACTCAAGAATTTTGTGATTTGTCTAAAAAATTTTATGAAAATTCAATAAACATACCTGATTTTTGAAATTTTCCAATCATCATTTTAATCATTATATTAAAATTGCCCATTAAAGTTAAAGATATTTCTATAGAACATTTACTATTTGGAACAAACAATAATTAATTAATGATTTCCTTATGAATCAGATGTTTGACTTATTCAGCTTGATTGGCCATTTTTGTGTCAATTTTTCTCTGCACCTTTGTGTGAAAAGTTGTATTATACCTTTACTTTGGGGATGTAGAGATTAGTGCTTCTACAGCAAGTTCATTGATTCATAATATGTTATAATAGTTATATGTTAATAACATTTTTTGATACAGTGCAAAATGTCTATACCCAATGAAAATGTAATTTTATTAATATTGAAACATAAAACATAAAACATTTCAATAGATTGATTGGAAAGTGTGTCTTATCATTTAAAATATTTTTGTAATGAACCATGTTCCAGATATTGGCAATGCTGATAAATTTGGTAAAATATGTTTCTTTTCTTTCTGATACTGTTGAGCTTGACTTCATAAGTGCTCATCTAATAAAGATTTTTTTTCAACTCCAGTATGTAAATCTTTATATAATTCATGAGATCTTCAATTGATTTGTCAATTAAATTTACCTATATAATATTTTAATTGAATTTCATTGGTTGGTTTCATTGGAACATTCCAATGGGAAATTGAAATTAGTTGGGATATTCTGATGGAAATTATTGGAAACATAAATGGCACCACAACACTGGTCTATTACAAAAGATTAAAACTCTTGAAAATTTTCAAGCTGGGTTCAGTTCTGGCCAGACTTGGGTTGTTGGTTAAGGGCTGAATTGAAAAACCTGATTCAAAACCAAAACCTAAAATTTTTTGGACTGTACCAATTATACTTGAGGTCAAAATTATACAATTGATGCAAGATGAAATTTGCGATGCAAGTCACAATTCATGACAAAAGCATGTTTCATTATCTAACAAAACCTTTTGGCTATGAAACATTGATGTTACATTAAAATTAAAGAAATCAAAAAGTTTCATGTAATAAATAAAGAGCTTTATATGCGGTTAAAGTTTGAATTAATTCATACAGTCTCTGGCGAAAGTAATGGCGGTGATAATTTTTTTAAAAACTAAAAATTTTTAATAAGCAACTATCAATAAAATTTTATTTTTAAAACGCCTCTAAGTAAAACATTATGCTTTTAAAAGCTTATAGTATAAAACGTTTTCCTCCTTTCTCAATCCCGGTTTGAATCTAATTTGAGCATTAAAAAAAATCGGAACTTTGGCTTTTTTAAAAATTTTTTAAATTTCATTTTTCTATTAAACTTTTTTTTTATTAAGTAAATGAATCTTTATACATTAAATAAAATTATTTGAAATGAAAAATTCCACGTATCCTAAAAATTTTATGAAGTTTGGATAAAAATTTTTAATATGTTTTTATATTTTACGCTTTTACGAAATAGAAAAATCAAAATTTTTTACACAAATGTAAAGTGCAAGAACACATCAAAAAATTTTAGGATATGTAGAATTTTTCATTGTGAACAACTTTATTTAATATAAAAAGATCGATTTACTTAATAAAAACTTAGCAAAAATAATATTTCATTGTACCGCCATTACTTTCACCGGGGACTGTAATAGAAATTATTAATTATAATGGGCAACAGATAAAAAATAGCTCTGAAAAGCATACAAAATTGATACAAAATTCTGATTGGCTAATTGGAATTTCATGTGTGTGAATTTAAATTTTCAAATTTACATTGCTATCCGACCAAAATAGCACTCATTTGGAAAGTCATGCTTGGCCATGGCTGTGGGAATTGGTAATACAGAGAGCATACATAGCTTGCATGAACTGGCAGCAGAATACGTTTCTCCGCAGACCACTTGCTCTATAAAAAATTTAGTCAGAAAATGTATAGTTTTTCCATACACATTTGCACTGAAAATGCCTGAGAATGTATGGAAAGTACATTAACATGGAAAATTCATGGAATATGTATGGAATTTTCGGAAAATGGCCTGAAAAATTACATTCCGTACATTTTCCTATTACTATTAATATTACTATGCATTTTCTGTACATTTTCCGTGCTTAACATTCATACGAATTTATGGAAAATGTGCAGAAAATGCACAGGAAAATGTACAGAATGTATTTTCAGGACATTTTCAGGACAAATATGATATGTACGGAAAAGTGCTCTTTTAATGTATAATTCCATACATATTCCATACAAAATTCATAGAAAATGTATGGAAAACCTATACTGAAAAAAAATTTTATAGGATTGTACTGCTCGCGTTATTTTACTTATGTAACAGTCGAAATACAGCCATGTCTTTCATTGCAAGTTTTTTTGGGACAACACCTATCCATGTTATCACGCAAATTATCTTCAAAATAATGCATGTGTTCTAGCTAATACACGAAGAAAATTTTCCTAACGCAAATATCATGCTACTTACATGTGTTTACAGCTCCGTAATATTGCTCGCAATTATTACATTCAAATGTTAACCTTTGCGTAAAAATTTACAAAATTATATAGAGCTTACGAGCATAATATTATGGCGGAAATGATTTTCTGATGAATAGAATTATTGGAGTTAAGTTTGGACAGGTCCTTCCGATGCTACTAATCTACCGAATGTCACCATACCTTACTTTTCAATGATGTTCCTGGTGTTCCTCCCAGAGTACCTAATAACTTCAATATAGGTCTATGGGATTTTCAGCATGCAATGCTCAATGATTAGTTGTGACATTATAAATTTCCAAATTTGACATGATGTGTGGGCAAATATTTGCTATATGAGAAATTTTTTGCTATAAAAAGTTTTTCACGGATTTTTGGTTTTATCAAGCAGGTCCTAAGTAATCATTGGCAGAGATAAACAAACTTATTTTTGCAACTTTATATTATAATCATGTGATACAATCAGTTTATTGTTTAATAAGTTCTTGTTATCAAGTAGGTATCTACCGATACCTGCCTGAAAGAAATATATTTGAATTAAAGAAAAAAAAATTTATTTCTGCCAGTAATACGTCGGACCTACCTGATAACAAGAACGAAAATGTCACACATGATATCGATAAAAGTGACAAAATAAAGTTAAAGACTTGGAATAGATTTTGCCTAATTAAATTGGGATTACACATAACCACCAACCATCCAGACACCCCTGTTAAAAGGTTGAACCTCATGTTTTGAGAATGTAGATCCTTGGATTGGGTGAAAAATGGATATACGTTTATTATTATGATTATTATGAAAACTAATTTCGGCATTTCTGATTCAACGATGATCATTTATTGAATTCTATGATTTCTAACATATTACTGTTGATTTTTAAATTTTAAAAATAGAAATAATTAAAATGTTAACTGCAATTTGCCAAAAATCATCTAGATCACCCATAAGCTATATAGAATTTGCATGTGAAATGGTTCGGCAACACACTATGAAGATTTGTTTGTTAAGAATATTAATATCTTTTTAAGCCTGATAAAGAATCAAATATTTTGAAAATTTCCATTCTTCATATAATGAATAAATAGATATTTGTGATTGAATCCATAAATTTGAATTATGCCATTTTGCCAAAAACTAAAATAATTCTTGACTCAAAAACATACATGTACATACAGAAAATTCATCAGAAATATTTTTTAATTTAATGTTATAGTCCTTCCTATATTTTTTCCAATTGGCTTTCTATACAGCCGACGCCATATAGTTACCTCAACTTTGAGGTAAAAAATTCCGTCAATATTAGTATTATATGCACATTTATTTTATAATCACAGTTTTATCTGTCCAGAAAGGCGTGACCATAAGGGAGGTTGACTGTAGTTACAAAAATCACCTTCACCTATTACTATCTTTTTAATCAACTCTTACTGTAATAAATTTGGATCACATGATTGACGCCATGAATTTCCAACAATAGATTATCATGATGTCAAAATTGATGGCGATGTGCTCGGAACAAATCGAGCACTTGCTAGTATTGAAGACCTTTTTTTTTATTTCTTTACATATCTTATAATCAATATTTTAAATAAAATAAAATCAATATTAAATAATAAATAAAATAAATTTTTAAAATTATTAATGAAATGAAAAAATATACAAAAAAATTTTTTTGATTTATTAATATATATATGTCCTGCACATAAGTCTTTTTATTTCTCATTCTCTTTAGCAACAATAACAACAACCAGATCCTTTACCTCCACTCGAACCAATCCTACACAGCATACAAAATACTTGTATAGCAAGCATGAATCCACCAAGAGCAATAAATCCGATACCGCCATAATATAACGCGTCAAAAACCCCTTTTTTACAAATTGTATTACACTTATCTTTACCGTCATCTATTGCATCATTCGCAGTGTTTGTCGCAGAATCCGTCAAAGCGTTATCACTGAAACTAAAATTACTCTCGTCATTATTAGCTGACGGCGCTAAATTAAGATTATTGGAGGAGTTTGGAGTAATAACATTAGAATTAGTAGAATTATTGATTGATATATTTGGATCACAAATATTTTGACATTTTCCTGGTATAGTTTTTGCAAAACCAAACGCAGCCAATCCAATGAGAATAAATATGATAGCCAAAACTATTATACACAGGGTACATGTACATCTGATACAACCACATACTGTACAACAATCAGAGAAATCGCATTCATCCCTACGTCTTCTTTTCTTTTTCTTATGGCTACTTCCACGGTCATCATTATAATCATTATTAACATCGTGATCATTACTACGATTATTATTATTATTATTATTATTATTATTATTATTATTTTGTGGTGGTGGTTGGTACGATGAAGGATTTGGTGGTTTTGGTTTATATTTACCATTTGAATCTTCCGATTTTGTAGAATATGATGGCGTAATTCCATCATTACCGTAATGCGAACTGTTTTTCTTATGACTATGCGAATAAGAAGAATCAGAGTATGATGATGACGACGCGTTATAAGGAAGTGGTTTTTGATTTGATTTTGTCGTTAATGGTGGTGTACTACTTGGAGGAATGGTTGGATAGTTGGGTGAATATTGATTATTATTATTATTATTATAATTATCATTCCTACTATTTTTATAATAATTATTATTATAATTATCATTCCTACTACTGTTATAATAATTATCATTATTAGTGTGGCTATTACTATAATTATTATTTGGATATGGTGGAGAATTTGATAAAGCCGATGGTCTTGGGTAAGGCTGTGTAAGGTAAGGATTCAAATTCCTTGACGGTGAATTGTTATTGTTATTGATATTATCATTACCAATATTTGGATAATAATTTGCTTCAAATGATGGATTCGATGGCGTGGTAAATGCTAATGGTTGAGGGTTTCCTTGCCCCTGGTGTTCTTGATTACTCAGATTTGCCTTTCCTTGATATAATGAAGTTGATGGTGCTTGTGGTGGCGGTTGTTGTGATTGTGGTGGTGGTGATGTGAAATGTGCTGGAGATGTTGGGGATGGAGACGGCGACGGCGATGATGATGATTTCTTATGTAAATATTGTGGATCTAAATGAAGAGGGGGTGGAATAGGAGGACTTGATGTTTTTGAAGGAGAAGTTGAAGAGTTATTAGTGGCGGTGGTGAGAAGTGGAGGAGTAGGAGCAGAAACATTTTGTAATGTTTGTGGTTGTGGTTGTGGTTCTAATGGTTGTGGTTTTAATGGCTGTGGTTGTAAGGGTTGTGGTTGTAAGGGTTGTGGTTGTAAGGGTTGTGGTTGTAAGGGTTGTGGTTGTAAGGGTTGTGGTTGTGGTTGTGGTTGTAAGGGTTGTGGTTGTAAGGGTTGTGGTTGTAAGGGTTGTGGTTTTAATGGTTGTGGTTTTAATGGTTGTGGCTGTAAGGGCTGTGATTGTAATGGTTGTGGTTGTGGTTGTGGGGCATAAGCATTATTGGTAAGAGGAACTGGATATTGATATTGATATTGATATTGAAAGTTCGTTGATGCAGGTTGTTGTTCGTATTGATACGGTTGTTGAGGTGGTGGAGGTTGTTGATAATTATTAGTCGGGGCATTATTATCAATCGGAGGAGGATAATTTAGTTGTTGGTCATTTTGGAATGATTGCTGCAAAGGAGGTGGAGGTGGAAATGGAGGTTGTTGTTGTTGCTGCTGCTGCTGCTGTTGTTGTTGTTGATTATTATAGTTATAGTTTTGATTATTATTATACATTTTAAAATATTTGTTTATTGATATATTTAAAAATTAAAAAAATAAGTTATAAAAGCAGTTATTTTATTATTAAAATATCTACAAAAAAAAAAAAAAAAGAATTTTTTATTTTTCTTTTTTTGTGTATAATCTGTTTGGAATTCAGAATTAGTAACTTTTTTAAAAAACCAGGTTTTTTTATTATTGTGACGCAAATGACACAAATAAATTTTTAATATGAATGTACAAAGTAATTTTCAGGTATCAAAAATTGTTTAACATAATAAATAAATATATATATATAGTTATTATTATTCCAATTTTTTAATTATACATATAGAATGAATGAGTAATCCAATTATTCTTTTGACAGGATTTTGTTTTAGGTAGTAAGTTGATTTCTTTTAATTAAATGTTGTTATATGGAATAATGATATTAACTATTTTTTTCAACAGTTTATCAGATTCTCAAAACAGCATACTTCTTAGTGGGGAGAAAATTATGATGGGTTAAGGGTCTAGTATAATTAGTTCATTTATAAAATATTCTATCCAAGATTCCGCTTATTTTTAGGTTCAACATCATACCGAACCCAGGTCACCGTCATCAGCATTACAACAAATTTGGGATCAGTCATGTTTCTAATTTTAAAACACGGCTACCTTCCATTGCAATGATTTTATTAGCTTCTAATCATTCGTCAATGTGGTGATGAGATTTCTTTTCATTACGAAAACTTTCCTATGTCTCCTGCAAGTCATTCTTCATATGTACGTCCTTTTTGGTTAAATATTGAGTACTTGAGAGAAACCATTTCATCCTCGCAATGTCCTATATTTTTTCACAATCTTGAGTTTTCCTTAATAACTAGGGGGCCAGAAATCAAGCAAAAATTTTCTCATTCATCAACATATTAATATTTTTTGTATGAATTTTACTTTTGGGGAAGCACATTATTGAATGGTGGAAATTTATATATGGATGATCGACATATGAATACAAAGAACAATCATGTGATTTATTTTAAAGTTTAAGTTTATATAACTAAAACCTTCGAATCCATTTTAAACCTTTTTTCTGTCAAAGTAAACGAAAAAAAAATTTATTAATCTTTGAGTTTTATTATACAAGAATAATAATGTGGTGGAACAAAAGTATAATACAAATTTTTATGCAAAGGTACTCGATTAGTCTTTTTCGTGACATTTTTCCCTCGCTAATTATATAACGTTCACTCCTTCGTCAATTAAACGATGTATACGATTATACTGATTTACTATTAAAAGTATTCTAAAAAAGCACTAGACGAGAAAATACATATATTTTTAAATCAATTGATACTCAGGCACTTGAAAATCATCCAAGGAAAGAGGAAATTACAAAAAATCATAACCAATAAAAAAAGGTATTAACACAAAACCACACAAAATAGAAAAGAAATAATACATTAATGAATTAAGATTTATAGCCCATCTCAAGTAAGTTGTCAAGATTTTGTGCTGATTTCAATCAAGTTATACTTTTAAATTCATCTTTCAGGTCAATAAGTTATAAGGTTTTAATTTCGTAATTTTAGAAATTTCTATTCTTTTAGTCAACGCCAGGATTAAAGCTCCAAAAAAGAAAATATCAAATGCCATCTAACATCTTTTCAAACTAGACTTAATATCAAAATATTGAAAGCATCATCATAACATTGAGTTTTATTCAATACAACAACACTAGATCTTTTTACACCATCTACAACATGATTCATGCATTTCACGCTTGTTTTTCGACACAGTTTTTTTTAATTAATCCAAATCGCAAAATTACTAGATATAAAATAAAACCAAATCATATTATTTTTATTTCATCATCGCAAGTAATCTTTAAATGTTTCTCGCCGTTATTCACTTTCTTAATCCCATCAAACCCCATTCTTTCCCATCAATTCATCAAGAACATAACTGGTCTGTCCATGACTGTTTCGTCTTGATAATAGATTGTTGTCAACCATAACTACAATGACAATGGCATTAATGCTGCAATATTGTATTTTTCTTTTTGTCATTGGGTAATTTTGATTTTTTTTTTTTACAATATATTTTTTGTGTAACTTCCTCCTCGTAAGTATTGTAAATGCAAGCCATTTCGATAGGTATCATATAAGTCAGTCATAATTTGAATTCTTGGTATTAGTTGATGTCATAATTTACAAAAGGAATCATATTTTAATGCTATCTTCTTCAAGGCTTCCCAAGAAAATCTCTGTGAACCGATCTATAACCCGTTTTTTCTGGTAAGAATATAAGTGATTGAGTTTATTCTATCGACACCTTCCTTCTGACTTGGCAATTTAAAAGAAAATATCATGTTAACTTTTTACTTTGGTATTACCATGAACTCTTGATATAAGACCATTATTTATTATATTTTCAAAGTAACTCCTGCCTATTTCTAGCATTTTTTTGACAAATGGTGTAATCCCAGCAGTAAAGGTCCTTTATGAACTTTGGCTAAGCAATCAAAACTGCAACCTGCTTTTAAAAAATCAATTGCCTTTTCATGTCCATTAGGACCACTTTCTTCTTCATACATATAATGTTTATATTAAAATTATCGCGCGCATTTATCAATATTTATTGTTTACTTTATCAAGCATAAAATCTAAAAGATCATCAGGAAAATAAATCTCACGTAAACCTACGTAGGGTTTAAAACTGACCAGCATTATGCGGAAATGTTAACAGAATTACCAAAATATCGACATAATGCTGGCCAATTCTGAACCCTATGTAGGTTTACGTAAGATTTATTTTCCTGATGATATCAATATTGGCAAATTACGTGACTTTTCAAATGACTTGGTCAAAAATTCATAATAAAATAGAGGTCATTTCGAGATATTTTGATAAAACTGAAATATTTGTATGCTAAAATTAATCTGAAACAATTGCTTTATCTCAACTTTCATAGAGCACATCTTTGACACCGCCTGAGAGTCTTGATGGACCCAAAGTACAAGGTTCAATAATTATACCTCAACAAAATTGTTTTTTCTTGATTGGCCATCATGAGATTCGCTTATATCGCCTTCTTGAGTTGATGTGATATGAGCAATAAGTAAATGGTTCATGAGAATTCGAACCATATACTATTATTACTGATTTGGAATTTTTGAACAAGAAATTGCTTCCACGTTCGTATTACATCTTTTTCTTCATCGCCATCATCGTCACCTTTATTAGTTGTCTTGGCACATCTTTTTAAAAAAATTAGATTACGAATGGCGTAGTAGACTTTATTAATAATAAAACAATGGATGGTAACCTCATGAATCCTAAAAGGTTTAATTTTACATAAAGTTCAATATTTTGAATGATTACTGCATTCCTTTAGAAATGATAGAGTCAGAATTAAATCTTTAATTTAAACCTTTTAGTTGACGATCCGTCTACAGCACCCACTAAGTAAAGCCTTTTTCCTTCAATATGAGAGAGTCGAATGGGAATTTGATTAATTATAAACGTCAATTAAATCTTTTTTAAACTATTTTTTTTTTTTTTTTTGGAGTTATTTACTTGATATGGTTCTGAAGAAGATACAAGTTCATCCCACAGATGTTCAATTGGGTTAAGATCTGGGGATTGAGAAAACCAACCAGACAAAATTTTTGTTTTTTTCTTTCCAATCCATTTTTGTACATCTTTTGCAGTATGCACTGGTGCATTATCATCTTGAAATGCATAATCTCCGCCACGAAATTTTCTTCTAATCAATGGTAACAAATTTTTTTCTAGAATTTGTATATAGTCTAAACGATTCATTTTACCCTCCACTTTTACTAATGGACCTAATCCCTTTCCGGAAAAGCATCCCCAAACCATTATACCACCACCACCATGTTTAACTGAAGGGACAATATTTTCAATATTGTAACATTGACCATCAGTACGCCAAACATGTCTTGGTCCATCACTTCCGAAGATTGTAAAGCGTGATTCGTCACTCCAAATCACTTTTCTCCAGTCTTCTACTGTCCAAGACCTTCTTTCTAAACACCACCTTAATCGATTTTCTTTTTATTTTCGTGTTAGAAGTGGTTTAACAGCAGCAGCCCTCGAAAAAATCCCAAGTTCATGCAAACTTCTACGAACAGTTCTTGTGCTAATATCTTTTAAATTTTTTTTGTCATCATCATCTAAACTTTTTGGTCTGCCAGGTCGTAGAGCACTTTTAACATCATCTGAATTTTTATAACGCGTAATTTGATTATGAACTGTACTTTTGGGTATTTTAAGGCATTTGGAGATTGCTCTGATACTTTTACCACTCATATGAAGACCTAATATTTTTCCTCGTCAAATCGGAATTTTTTGGCATTTTTGTAAAAAAAGATGGTGAAAAAATGTAGATCAAGTAGTTAGATAGGCATGCTAGAAGTATGAATTTCAATATATACATTCCTTGGAACATGAACTTTAAGATCATATAGTTTTGTATTTTTATTATGTGGATTTTTGAGAAAATACAAAAACTCATGAATGACATCAATTTTTTAATCGAAATTAGTATTTTTTTATTTTATTTACTGGAGTTTTAGATGTGTTGAAATTATGAAAATCTGTATACATGTTCGTCAAAACCTAGGCCGCAAATGACATAAACTTTATGTATAGTTATTATGTGTAGTTTTGCGCAATCAGTAAAAACAGGTGTATATTATTTATGACTAGATGCCTTATATTGGTAACGTTTATTTTGTTTATAATTTACACCAAAATATGAAATTATTATGTCTTCTATATAATATAATTATGTTCGCATTCATAAGGGTTTTATTTATAATAAACAATTGAAGTGATTGGTGTTAATATTAAATAATAATAATTAGTTATATTAAAAACTCGGGAAAGAAATATCAATGGTAAAGGCAACATAACTATTGAAAATGGAAAAAAATGCTCTTAAACTAGTGTTGGTTTCCAAAACTAGAGAGTTTCGCAACCGTGCAAAAGTCAAAAGGTTTCGCCATAAGTCAAAACTAGTTTTGATTTTTGACTATTGACTTTTGATTTAGTTTTGACATATAAATTTTAATTTTAGTTTTGACTTTTGTCTCTTCGAAATAGTTTTGGCAACCAACACTATCTTAAACACAAAAAAAATGCTCAATATATAATATGCAACTTTTGATTCTTGGAAGTTCACAGATTTGAAACTTACTTCAGGATTCAAATATTTATCCTTCTTCAAAGGTTAATCTGACCTGGTGCAATTAAAATTTCAGGGATGCATGATCCTAAAGCCTATTACTATCGAAATTAAAGTTCCGCATGAGCCAGTTCACAAAACAAACCTAATATGCTTGCAGGCTGGCCCGCAAGCTAAATAAGTAAGTGTTGTCGATAATTTATCTAGCTTGCAAACCCGTTCGCGAGGAACTTGAAATTGTTTCCATAAAGATTTTAAAGCTTCTATCTAGCCTGTTCCAAAGCTTTTCAATTGTAGAGAGAAACCTTATAGTAACGAATTTACACTTTCATGTTAGTAGAGGAGGAACATATTAAATCCGATAATGTGCTACAACTTGCAATTGTATATATACAATTTGGAAGTAGATTGACCACTACACTTGGATGACAAGGTGATGAACCTTGTTCTAACAGGGAAAGGAAAATATGTGCTCAATTCATATTTAAATGTGCCATATAAAAATATATGGAGACTGCATACAAGGAAAGAAACAAGAGAAATTAGTTTTTATTTTGATTTAACACTAATACAAGATAAGATACATACATATTAAAATAACCATTGCAGGGAAGAAAATAATACCCAAACCATTATGAGTATTGCCTTCTTCGTATTCTTCGTCTTCATTATCTTGACTCACCATTTTTTTATTCTTTCCTTGTTAACCCATCATCACCGCAGAAATTACTTTATCTTCAGGTAATCCATGAATCTCAATTACTATTTTGTTGAATAAAAATCAGACTCTTTTTGTTTAAATCCTCACACATTTTTCAGCATTTCCCATTACTTCTTTTCACCAACTGGCTTACTTAATTTCTGCCAAATTAAAATTGATTTTATATATAAGTTTATGAAAATTCACTGGTAAAAGTAAGGATTTTGTTAAATATTAAAAGAGTTTATTGCCAAGGATTATTATTTGATTGAAATATATATAATTTTAATTGTGAAAATGAAAACGAATGAATGAATTGATAATAAATTCTTGTGTTCTTCTCTTCAAACATAAGGTTAAATTAAAATAGAATAAATTCACAAATCATCCGCAAAACTTGTAGAAAGAATTGACTAAATAAATTATAAATTAGATGATAATTTACAAATTCAACCAAGTGAACCATATTGATTGTTCCTGTTTCTGTTGCTGTTTCTGTTGCTGCTATTATCGGTATCACTAATTAGAAAATTTATGCTAAAATCAAAATAATAAATAGTATTAGCGCTATTAATAATAATAATAATAGAATCATCAACTTCTTTTTATTATTAATAGTAATAGTAATAGTATTCCATTTACATATAAATAAGAATTAACGATACTCCTGGGAGAACAACAATAAAGGCAACCAACAGATACTTTGAAGTTGATGATTTATCGCTTTGTAAAATCTCAGCGATAACTAATAATTCAATAACCACCTGTTTTGCACAATTCAAAATTCATAATTTTATAGTTAGTTATATAATTCTTCAATTTGTAAATGATCAATTATTGTTATACATACAAGTAAAATGCATGGAATGAGTGGAAGGAATTCGGTCATTATTTTTGTTTTGAGAAAATTTAGAAAAATATTTTTTTCATTCTTATAATATATTATTATGGTTCTAGTGTAACGTAAGACTGAAATACTATATAAAGCTAGTTTTATTAAAAATGTTTTACAAAAGAGCATTAGCTAAATAATAATTATCATCATGTAGTTTTCTTCATAATCTTCTTTATTCTTCTTCAAGGAATCGATTCATACGTAATATGTGTTTGATGTTCTTTACGATTAGAGAAGAACCTAATAATTGGTAATAATGAGAATATTATGTCATTACCATTACTATTACTATAAGGAGACCATTATTGTTAAAGACAAAACTTACCAATAAATAATTAAACCGAATACCGGAAACAAAAAGATTAATAATGCCCATAAGAGTTTACCACCAAATGTACGATTACTTTTAATAACTTCTAAAACAACGATTAAATCAATGATAAACTAAAATACATTTTTATATATTAATTTGTCAATTAGTAAATCGCTTCTATTCATAATAGTAATAATAATAATAATAATAATAATAACAATAATTACAATGATTATAGAAAAGACACTTCCTACAGTACAAAGAGTACCTTCAGCCAACATTTTTAATTTTTATAGGAATTTTTTTTTTTTGAAAAATTTTTTTTCAAGAGAAAAAACAATTTATTTATTTACGTTTATTTATTTATATTTATAATAATGATGATGTCAGCCTTATTTGCTTAGATTGATTAATTTGGTTATATTGTATTATTGTATTTGGGGTTTTACCTCATTTTTTGATCTTAAATCAATAGATGTGATTATTATGTGTCTATTTAATAATGTTTTTGAAAAGTTTTTTGATGAAGATAGCGATATGGAGAATACAACTTTTATCTGTCTAAAATAAAATAAATTACATTGCATCTTTAGATGTTTTCTCCACCAGCATGATTAGGTTATTGGTCTTTGACTGATTTCTTTTCCGAATTGACGATTTATTAAATAATAATGATGAATTG
This sequence comes from Entrophospora sp. SA101, assembly GCA_958430865.1. Classification (NCBI taxonomy): domain Eukaryota; kingdom Fungi; phylum Glomeromycota; class Glomeromycetes; order Entrophosporales; family Entrophosporaceae; genus Entrophospora; species Entrophospora sp. SA101. The sequence continues at coordinate 11,370 of CAUDNR010000260.1, read as the reverse complement.
CATGAATATATATCAATACAAAAAAAACATTTGATAAAAAAAAATTTTATCCATTGTCATTTTCGAAAGAATTATCATTTTTCCGTCATTCTAAAAATAATATTGGACACTCTAGTGCTAGTGGCTAATTATAAAGACATTTCTGAAATAAAAATGAACAAGTTATTCATAATCATCGACATAAATGTAAAGTTTCTTTAGAAAAAATAACATAATTCAAATAAACGAAAACACGAAAAGATGAATAAAGAACGTGGTACTTTTTTCTTGTATGTAATAGTTCAAGTAAAATAAAGTTGGTGGCTGACTGGCGAAATGGAAAGAGAACCCACGTTTCGATTATTCGCTTATTGGCTCTTATTTATTAAATCTTTTCGATCTTGGTATGTTATGGGTTTTTAAATCAATTGGGAATTTCAACAAACAAAATTTTTGACAAAAAATAAAAAATAACCCTTTTCAGTTATTTATTACCTTATAAGATTATTAATTTCAAAAAAGCATAAAATCATAATTGGTTCAATAACAATTGAAAAGTCTAGTTTATGATCAACGAATAAACAACATTCATAATTTAACAATTCATCCTTTATTGTATCCTCATCTTCTAAAGTAGAATTTAATAGAATCGTTCCGATTTTTTTACAACGTGAAAACTACCCTATTATTATTATTATTATTATTATTATTATTATTATTATTATTATGAAAAATATTCCGGAAACCCCGTTTTTACTGTATGGAAAACACCAGAATTGTTTAGATATAACTGGTGAAAAAATCAGTCCCTGGTTATTTAGCAAAAAACGAGATACAAGACTTGAAATTTTTTAATTTATATCAAAACTTATGTAGTATATTTTGCAGGGATTGTTATTCAAAAAAGTATATTATAACTTGGGTTACCTATTTTGCTAAAGGATTCTCCATATATATTTAGGAATGTAATGATAAATTAGTGGTTGTTTTATATATTATTTATCAAATATTTTATTAAATATTTATCAAATGGGTCATGCTGCAACAAAACCAGACAAAGTGAACATTGGTATTACTAAGGATTTCAGGGATCAATATTGTTAGTTTAACATCACAATTGCGTTACCAATGTAATATGATGATGATGATGATATTCAATTTTTATATTCAAGACCATTTCCACCTCCACCCCCATTTTTCACTTTCAACATCAACACCAACATCAACAACTACTGTTTAAAAGCCACAACATTTTGTTTGTCAATATTTTAAAAACCTTGAAAATGGTTTTGTAGAGTGTACTTTTTGCAAAACTAGGTTTGGAAAAGTCACTGGCATTAGCACAATAAATGACATTTGAAAAATATCATAAAGATATTAATCAATAATGACACCAAACAACACTTAATTTTCCAATAAGTGATCCATATAAAAAAGAAGATTTAAAATTAAAAAAAATCAATGATAGGTTAATAAAATGGGTAATCTTTGATCAACAACCCTTTGATGTTGTTGAAGACAAATGTTTCATTGATTTGGTATCTGAACTTGATTCACATTATAAGTTACCTTGCTGTCAAACAATTTCAAGTTGGATTGAATCAATTTTTAAGAAACAAAAAATTGTTATTAAAAAAATGTTTAGTGATTTTTCACATAAGGTATCTCTCACAATAGATGCTTGGACTTCAACAACTACAAATCAAGGGTATCTAGGCATTACAGCTCATTGGATTGATGACAGTTGGAGAATGAAAAAAATATTACTTAATTTTATACCTCTTAATGAAATCACACTGGGATCTATTTAGCAAATAAAATTTAGAAGAGTTTTCACTTGGCAAGAAAGTTTTGGCAATGACTACTGATAATGGGTCAAACATGGTTAGTTTAGTTAAATAATTATTTAATTCAAAAATATGACAATAAGGATTTTATGCATCTCAGATGTGGTGCTTATGTGTTGAACCTTGCAGTTAAAGAGGGAATAAAATTAATTGATCAACCAATTGAAAAATTACGTAAAACTGCTGGCAGTATTTGAAATTCACAGCCTATTTTAGAAGAACTTAAAACTATATTTGAAATGAAAAACCAAAAATTTTTAATTCCTGATTTGGACATAACAACCAAATGGAATTCATTATATAACATGATAAAAAAGATGTTGAGGATAAAAGATATGGTTGATATTTTAATAGCTGGGAATAGAATAGTGTTCCATGTTGCAATCCAAAAAAGGAAACCAAAGTGGTCGCAAATATGGTTGCAACCATCACCAAGAATTGCGACCAGCATCTATAGAATAGAATGCTTCTACAAATTTATCCAAGTAAAGAAGAATGGGATGACATTAAAGTATGTAAAAAGATTTTTTGTATTAGAATTTTTTTGCAATTTTTATACACATTGTTTTATATTTCAATTAGATACTTATTCTGGTAAATTTGTGATTGTTTGTTCACAATATAGAATACATATAATTTATTGGAACCTATTTTTTTTTACAACTGAACTTTTATCAGGATCTAGTTATCCCACCCTTGGTGACTTATGACTAACATTTTCAACAATTATTAAAGGATTGAATAAGAAAATTGGCATTGATCCACCAACTACACAATCATTAATAGCAACAGCTATTGTTATTAAACTTGATAATTATTGGAAACTACTTGATCAAAATTCTAAAATCAGTTCAATATTACATACAAGCTATTGACTTTTCCTGAGTCTGAAGTAAAAGAGGTCAAAACTGAATTTTTAAAAAAATATAAATCATATTCAGAAAAATATGACTCTTCTTCTGAGACCATCGCAATGAATCAAACTTCAAAATGTAGTGATTTCAAAAAACTACTCAATCAAAACCAAAACAATAATCAATCAACTACTACAAACAATGAATTTACATTTATCAGAAGGTACTATCAGAAGAAATTGAATGTTTAGATTGGTATGCATCAAGAATAAAAGATCCTAATTATATAATTATATAACTCTGTCACATATGGCATAGGATTATTTTCAATACAAGCCACAAGTGTATCAAGTGAGCAAATGTTTAGCATTGCTAAACATACATTAAATCCAATTCAAAATAGAAAAAGCACAAGCAAGTCTATGCTTAAAGAACTGGATTGAAGCAGAAATTGTTTCAATTTAATTTTAGTTTATTATATTTGATTTTGTATTTATATATATATTATAATAATAAAATAATTAATAATAATTAACAGTAATAATAATAATAAATCAACAATTTTCATTTAAATATTTCGTAAAATAATTTTTTTGTTAAGCTAACTTGAAATGTTTATCAACAGTTCAATAAATATATCCATCATAAATTAATTGATATATACAATCCCTGAATATAAAAATATTAACATTAATATATATTAATAAATAATGAATAATAGTCAGAGAAGATAATTAACTGATTGATACCACAGACTCCACTTGTATTAGTAAAAAAAGCTTACTCTATTTGGTTATAGTTATAATTTATATTAATTATTTCTTCTATATTAACACCATTATTTTTATCATTGTTACTAATAATGTGATTATGTATATTTGGTAATTTTTTCCAACATATATTTTTTTGATCTTCAATTTTACTTTCATTGTTTTGAATGATATTACTTAATCGACAAATCTCCTTGTATTAAAGACTAGTGCCGTAATCCAAAAAAGGAAAGAGTATGGTTGCAAAAGTGGTTGCAAAGGTAATTGCAACCACCTTTTATATGCCTTAAATACAATTACTACCATCATCATAATTTATGGCACTAGTCTTTACCTTGTATGGGTGTGAAGGGAGTGTAATAAAATCAGCATATTTTTCAATTTCAATAATCTTCTACCCATCAAAGTTAATGGATATAAAATATTCACTATAAAATCTTTCATCTTCATTAACAACATATCCATAATTTATTAAAAAATTTTTCCAAACATAATTATCATTATCAATTAGATTCCTCCATAATTTATTCACTTGGGTGAATCTACAAACACTTTGCAGGTCCAAGTAACCTATGATGAGGAAGGTAAGTTCAGTTGGCAGAATAAGTTCTTTGTAAACATTACTTGATAACAATGGTGATAACAATGTTAAATTGTCAACCTCTCTAAATAAAAGAAAAATTGAAGTTTTCAGCTTTGTTATTATTAGAACTATTTAACCACTTGTTATTACCATCCACTATTATTATTATCATTACTTAACTGCTTGTCATTGTTATAATCTTTATTACTATTTTCAAGATCCTTTTTTTAGAGAAAATATATAGAAAAATATTTTTTTAAACAATAAATAATATTTGTAATATTAATCATTACTGAAATAAATATATACCTTATTTTTTTCAATCACTTCTAAATGTTCTTTTTCAAGGCATCTTAAATTTTCCCCAATCAAGCTATAATATAAAGTTGGATTGATTAATATTGTTTTCTTTACGTTTTTTAAAAAACTATAATTGCAACCATTTTTATGTATATAACTAGAGTGATGACTAGTGGTGATAACCACCACCATTCTTATGATAAACACTTATTCGAGAATCTCTTCTCATTCATCTCCTCTCTTTCTTCTTTTAGTGTCTTTTTTTGGCATTGTAAAAATAAAATGCTTGTTATATTGATTAGATTTGAATTGAAATTGTCTCTATCAATCAAAGGATTTATAACTTTCATTAGATAATAATAGTAAATGTCATTATAATTATCAAATCTGAAAAGAATTGCATTAAAAAAAAAACACATAAAACAATTATTATTATTGGTGCTTGGTGTTGTACAAAGATTTTTTTTTTGGAGACGCAAATTGATTTTTTTTCTTGGAAAAACAAAAATCAATTTATTTTTAGACAGATGATAAAACACAAGTGTTGTTATTTGGTATGGTTCTGAAGATGTATTTATAACTAACAAGAGGTAACTTTTTTTAATTTGCATTGATATGTCTTTTATTTTATATAATGTATATTATTGAAATCAAACTGTGGGAGCAGAACTTGTACTTATGAGATTCTTTATGATAAATGATTGATATCGTTTTGCTTTTCGTAATCAGCATTGATGTTATTAAGGGTAGGGGGAATCACGTGGTATATTTAATAATAAACAATGGCTCAAAAAAAATTAATGTCGATCATCATAAATAATGTAATTCAATATTAATATTATCCCTTAAACGAAATTGCGTGCCGATCAGCACGCAATTTACAATTCAAAGTTTTTGTCACAAATAAAAGTTTTTCAATTTGATTCTGAGCATAGCATGTACTTAATGAA
>CAUDNR010000259.1:2814-29623 GCA_958430865.1 Entrophospora sp. SA101 | reverse complement strand
CCATCTACACCCGTATTATTACCACCTGTATTATCATCACCCGTATTATTGCCATCTACACCCGTATTATTACCACCCGTATTATTGCCATCTACACCCGTATTATTACCACCTGTGTTATCATCACCTGTATTATTGCCATCTACACCCGTATTATTACCACCTGTATTATCATCACCCTTATTATTGCTATCTACACCCGTATTATTATCACCTGTATTATCATCACCTGTATTATTGCCATCTATACCAATATTATCATCACCTGTATTATCATCACCTGTATTATTACCATCTATACCCATATTATTACCATTATTACCATCTGTATTATCACCACCTGTATTATTACCATCTATACCCATATTATTATCATCTGTAGTATCACCACCCGTATTATTGCCATCTATATTATTGCTATTGTTATAGTTAGCACCCATCTTAACACAATCAATATCATCATCAATATTACTAGCATCCATATAATCTCCATAAAGATCATCATCACTATCAATATTATTAACATCCATGCTATTGTCACCAATATTATTAACATCTATACTATCGTCACCAATATTATTATTGTCAATATGATTACCATCAACATTATCATCATCATCTTTAAGTTTACGATTAAAGTTCAAATCCCTTATATCAATCTCAAGTGTTTCATATAATATTCCTATAGATTTAGGGTAACTTTTATCCAGAATATTTTTCAATTCCTTCTCATAATGCTCATCTCTCAATCTATCAAGTTTATCAGCTTTTCTGTCATCAATTTCATTTATTTTATCATCATCTATATCATCAACTGCATCATCATCTTCTTCTTCTTCATCTTCTATGTTTTTATCATCTTCTATAAAATCTTTTAAACTAACATAATCTTTCTGTTGATCTACATTAAGAATAATATCAACATCATCTTCTTTTTCTGGTGATGAATTATTGCCATCAATGTTGATAACAGCATCATTTTTGTCATTGCCACTAACATCATTGTTGTAGATTTTGTTGTTGTTGTAACTGTTGAATAGAATTTCATTATTTATATTACCAACTTTAAGTACATTATGTGAAATTTCTGGTGGTGCTGGCATTGATTGTTTTTCATTGAATTTCAATACATGATCTATATCACTTTTTGATATCTACATATATATATATATATATATATATATTATTTAAATACTTTATGAGAATACTATGTGAATATACAAATTTTTATTAATTACACACATATAAATACATAGTTTACATACCAATTTGTCTTCATTTGTTAATCTTTTGTATTGGTCACAGATTACCATTAGTTTATAAATTATTGTAGCCAATCGATCTTTTAGAATATCATAAAGTTTATTAATAGTATCAATATGCACATAAAAATTTTTTTCCTTTCCAGTACATCTTTTTATATAAAAATAAAACTTTAATCAAATATTATATAATATAAGCCAAGCTTATATGGAAGAAATAAATACCTCTTAATCAAAGTAACAAGAGTCTTACTCTTAAATAAATTCAACTTGCGTTGATCAACCTCGCCATCTTTTATCAATCCATGTTTCACATTAAATAATGCTTTTTTTTCAATTTTTGTAATCCTTTCTGTTTTTTTTTGAAGCTCCTCAACCTGGCTAGCTTCAAACTCTAACCATTCATCACTCATCTCTCTAGCGGCAGGAATATCTTTATGACATAATCGTTCAAGCAGGCCAAGTTCCGAAAAAAGTTTCACTTCTTTGTCATAATAGTCAATTAACTCCATCACTTCTATTGGGGTTTTAGTACCAATCCATTTTGCTATTTCTACTGGACGTTTCTTACTAAAACGGGCCAATGCTTTGAAAAACATGTTTGATTCATATTTGGACCAAACTACATTGCCTACTTTAATATTTTCAGCGTTTGATCGACGTTCAACATTGTTCGTTGGTGCTGTATAGATAGATTCTTCATAGTCTAATAGTAAACGATAATAATTTTTTGTACATTGGTCAGAATAATCTAAAGCATAAAATCTTTTTGTTTTTTTTTCTTTTCCCATGTTATATATTAATCAAGTGTCGATCAATAAGTGTTGCGTGATTGACAAAAGCAAAATAATAGCATCATAATAATAACTTTTTTTAAATTTAATAGGTACGATTTTTTTTTTTTTGCAAATCTACGCGTTTTCATTGTTAATTGAAATATTAATAAATTATTTCACTTTTTATTGTAGGATATTATTATTGCATGAATGTCCTACTGAAAACTCTAATGTCAGAAGAGTATGAGATCATTTATCTAGACCAAATATTTGCTGATTTTTATTAGAAGTAACTTCTTTTGATCAAAAACGTCCATCAGCAATGAAGCACAATATATGTTGTTAAGCTTCATTTTGTTATATTTTGGATCATTCAATACTCAATACAACTAAAAATTGGATGGCTTGTTATAGGAGCAACTTAACTTGCCGTGATCAAAAAAAAAAGTCCATGGTAAAATATTTTATTTATATTTATTGATTTTTTTACATAATATCACTAAATGTGTAATATTTCAAACTGTCTAGATATCTTAGAAGAAACTCCATTGATCAAAATTTGCATGGTCAAAAATTTGTTGAATTATCTCAAATCTCCAGTTGACCTAAATCAACATTATTATCTTATTATAATATTAAAGATTAATCAATTCAACGAATCTATAGTTAAACAATATTAATATATTTGGTAGTGAACAACCTTGTTACGCGACCATCAAGGAAAAAAAAAGAAAATATTATTTTATGATCTATTCATTAGTTTTGTTTGTTTTGTTTGTTTCGTCCGTTTTATTCGTTTATTTATTTGTTTGTTATTCGAATATACTTCAATGGAATTCAAATACTCAAATTCATAACGAATAAAACTAATAATTCAAATAAGCCCTATTCGAACAATTAAAGGCGAATAATACAATACAATAGTAATAATAATGATAGCAGTAGTAATTGTACAAAGAGTTAACAGTTATTAACCAAAGTCATTAAAGTAATTGTTGCAAATGTATAGATGACTTCAATCAGCTCAAGAAAAGTAAAAATATAGTAAATAAAAAAAGGAACTCTATAGGAGTAAAAATGGGAACTGTAATTATCCAAAATTCAATTTTTATATGCCGTAATTAGTTGCAACTAGTCGCAATTACTTGAGGAGCCATCTTTACATAAGAGCATTTTATGCATGGTAGAAGGGCCATCTTTATTTATTGTAATTCATTTTAATCCATAAAGTGTGCTTACAGACCCGCCAAAGCTTTCTGGGTATAAGAAAGAGGCAACAAGCAGGATAATTTTGTTAAAACAAGTTAAATAATCAAGGCTGACTAAAAAGCTACCCTCATGTTGTTTACAAGCAAAATTTATGTTTTTGTCCAGGAATGTCCAAGACATTTAAAGTGTCAGACATAGACACAGACAATCTGAGACAGGGCAGTTTGTGTCTGTGTCCATGTCCACCAGCAACACTGAATATAAATGGTTTGTGTAAATGAAAAAAGTGATAATAAAAATATAATACTTAACAGATGAGTTCACTCATCCACACTACAAAAGGACAAAAGCAAAGTGCCAATTTACTCAATAAAATTTAGTAATAAAATAGCAACGCACTACCAAGAAACCCGTGAGCATTTTTAGACATTTTGCATTAAAGATAAAAACAATAATGATGGTGGTATTTGATTAAGGAATGAAAATTAAAAGCAATTAACATAAATAATTATTCCGAATACTACACCATTCCAAACTTTTTCCTTTAATGTCTTCCTCTAGATCTTAAGAATGAATTGTGCAGAATGCACTGCCTCATTGATACTGATTATTCTTGAAAAAATTTTGGCAATAGAAATTCCAAGATTAATTTTATTTTTTAAAATGATATTATATATAGGCAGAACATATTTTTCAAAAAAATTAAATATATAATAATAGTAAAACTCTCTTGATAAATCTAAACAAATTGATCCTTTTTTTGACGCAACGCAACAATTTTAATATAAAATACAAACTTAAATAGTGCAATATCAATACTAATTCAAAAATAGTAATAATTATTATTACTATTTTGATATGAATCGTTTTTATCGATTTATTGTTGGAGACAGTTTGACGAAATTATGAGTGTCTAATGAAACGATTTACAATAATTAGCTAGTGTTATTATTACTGTGAAAAGTCAACACCTTGAAAAAATTTTCATAAGTCTGTTATGTGTATCAGGAAAATTATATTGATTTTTACATTTGTAGCAATTCTGAGGTTTTTTTAAAAAAAATGACCAATTAAACTGATTCTTCTAATCATCCTTGGCGAAAAATACAAAAAGACAATTTATATTATAAATAAATTGCCTTCAAGTTCATGCTCTCTTCATCCAGAAGGTCCAGAAAGTACACACCACAAGTTAAAAACAGAATGTTAAAATAGGTATTCTAGCTATAGTGTTTCTCTAAATTCTCTAAAAGTAAAGTGTAGATGAAAGAAGTAAACGCCAAAGTGGACAGTATGGTAGCAAAGAAATGGAAAATGGCGAAAAGAAGATACATACATACGGGCAGCGATAGTATTAAAATTTAATTGGATTTTCACTTAATATTCTGCGCCAACATCGTTGTTACAAACCTCATTAGTTAAAGTCATATTATTATTTAGATCCTTTGCTCAAAAGCAGTAAGTGTTAATACCTCTTTTGTTTTAATTGCTTCCTAACGTCATCAATGCCTGGCTAATGCACATTTGTATCACATTCCTATCGTTATATTTATAAAATAAAGAAGTTAATTAATAAGGGTTATTTGTTATCGTGGTAATTATTGACCACTAAGTTTGGACTCTTAAATTTTGTGGCTTTGTTGTATCATGGCTTATATAATATAATAAAATAAATGTTTTTATTTAATTTCTTTATAATCATATAATATACATATAAATATAAATATATAAATATAAATATAAATATAAATATGAGATATTAATATAATATTATTTAAAATACAAAAATATGATATAATTAATTAATTAATTGAATAATATATATATATGATAATAAATATATACTTATGATTATAATAAATAATGGTGATGATGGTAATACAAAAAATTAATAATATATTGTGTATGTATATTCCTTTAAGCTTGTTCGAGAAGCGTATCAACTAATTCAATTATCTACAATAAAACTCAAATAAGTTAATTACTAGAAAAAAAAAAGTTTTCTTTTTTTGAATATAAAACAAACCTTATGAATGTCAGGTCTATCATTTGGTTCAACAGTCAACATTTGGTTAATTAAATTTTTCAATCCTTCTGAATATCTAATGATAATAATATTTAATATATGTTAATAACTATTATAAATTAAATGTATCAATCAATTAATCAATTAGTTAATTACCCTTTATTTGAATCAGAAGGAAATTTGAATTTAGCGCCAAGGACTGCCAATGCCATTGAACCTCCTTCGTTAATACTAGTTTCAAATGGTGATTCACCATATGCCATTGCATAAAGTGTACATCCCAATGACTATATATTATTAATTAATTAGTGTAAATAATTGCATAAATAAACAAATAAATCATATTGGATGATAATAATATTAGTTACCCAAATATCAACTTTTTCATTTAATTCGGTATTTGTTTTAACGTCAAATAATTCGGGTGCTCTGTAAGGCATAGTAGAATGTTGTTCTGCCAATTCTTTTTGTAATAATGCTTGGGAACGAGTGGTTATTTTTATACGCGCACGAACTAAAGATCCAAAATCCATCAAAATTGGTAATTCATCATCAGATAACAAAATATTCCTAAAATAAATAAAATATTATTTATTTATATGTGACAAGAATTTTAGTTGCTACTTCTTAATAGATAAGAATGATTAGTTACCCAGGTTTAATATCTCTATGTGCGAATGGTAAAATATCATCTGTTAATTGATCTTCTTGTTGATAATTATTATTGTTGCGATTGTAATTGTAATTGCTTTCTTGCAAAGCTGATGTCAAAGGATCGTAATTAGCATTATTATTATTATTATCATTACTATTAGTGCCATTAGTATTAACAATATTATTTTGTGATCTCACTGGAACGCTTGGAAATTTATAAGTGTGTAATGCACGAACTGCGTAACAAATTCCTCGAAACAATTTTAATATTTCTTTTTCAGAAAAATTTGTTCCATTTGTTAAATTTTTATTTATTAGATCTTGTAAATTGCCATTCTAATTATTAGTTTATGATAATTTTAAGTGTGAATACTTTTAATAATAAATTTAATATAATTGATTATTGTTATGGTTGCTTACTTTGTAATAAGGTAAAAATATATACACAATTCTACTTCCATCCTTATCTTTAACAATGCAAGTATCCTAATTACAAAAAAAAAAACATATTAACTTTTAAATTTTTTGAATAAAATAATTAATTAAATGTGCAAGCAGGTGTACACGTACGACAACTTTTATAATGTTTTCATGTTGAAATAATTTATACATCTCAACTTCTTTCATTGCATCTTTAACATTCTCACTTCCAAATGGACATCTAATCTTCTTTAGCGCATATAACTTGCGTGTACTAGTATCCTCTACTAAATAAACAAACGAAAATCCTCTACAGATAAAAATAAATAAATATTTTGTTAAGTTAGAAATCCAATTGACAAAATAATATAGATTGATCCTTAATTTTTTTACCCTTCGCCTAATAATTTTATAACTTTAAAAACTCTTCTATTTAATTGAATGATTGGACTAGGAAAGCAACAGGCAGTAAATGAATACCAAGTACTTATAATTGAAGAAGACATAATTTGAAAGTGATAAAGAATGAGTGATATTAATGTAGAAAGAAGTGGTGTTTTAAAAAAAATTCAGCGTCTGTGCGACAATGTGAGATTTTCAACATTTTATTTATAGTAATAGTAAAAGATATTTCAGGGACCAAAATTTATTGTATTACCAATATATTTGCATCAGACACTGATACTAAGCATTTTAAAAAAGAAAAGATTGCTCCGTATGTTTTTAAATCAACTGATGCTTATTCAGATGCTTTGAAGATTATCTTTGAATGAATTTTCCAAGAAGAATGACCATCAAAAACATGTCTTGGAAAGACTACGTAATTCTGAAAATTTATCCACAACTTATTTTAAAAAAATCAATTGTTTTTTCATATTCATTAGTGCCATTATATTTCTTGATTTTATTCTTCTTTTTCATATACATATAAGCCAACATACACACATATTATATATCTATAAGATTGATCAACAACCTTTTGAATCGAATTTGCAAAGTTATCTGAATAGTAAATCGTGAAATTTATAATTATTATTATTACTATTACTCGCGAAGAATGCCTCACTAACGGCTAAGTTAATTACGCCTCGGGAATGTTTGAATAGCAAAATATTTATTGTGTTTATTTCTATAAATATAACAAATTCGACTTGTGCAGTCGCCGGCAAATAATTTAATATTAAATGCTTGTGATTGATGACGCATGTAAATATATACGTATATATATATATATATATATATACACACAAGTTCCAATAACTTTGACTCTACCATCGGTATGACAAATAGTAAATAAATCAAAATAGATCTATAATCCTCAACTATAAAATTTTGATAGGTGACTTCCGAAAATATCCCCGCAGGAAATAAATATGAATACGTGCGCAAGTACCTCTGCTGCATCTTAAATATTCGAACCAAGATGAATCATGTCTGCAAGTACCTAAATATTAAATAGAGAAATAAAATACTTTTAAAATATTTATAATCGACTTCGGATTCGGGTCAGGATAAATCGATTAATTGTGGACAACAATTAATTTATTAACTTCTCTATAGGGTGGGACTTAAATTAATTTTGGGCAAAGCGTAAATTAAATATTTTAGGTGATTATTATTTTTTACAAATAATGTGTTCTTTACATTTATGATCCAATAAGATATGTATGTAATATAAAATAAATCGTAAATATTGTAGAAGTTCCACTTACATGACAAAATAAGTTTACTAACTATGCTTTAAAGAATATTGCAGAAAATTATTAATATTTTAGAATTACAAGGTATAGAACCTTGTATTAGAAGATACAGAACAATAATGAAAATATCTAAAATTTAATGGATGTTCCCAGATATTCACGTTATCACATGGTTTGCCAATGTACAATCATGAGGCATGCATCCATCATACATGAAACATTGTTTCGCGCCACGATTTTTTATCCCAATGAATAATTTTCATGCTAATGTTTACAATAGTAAACATTATCATTGTTATTTATTATATTATTATATTATTTTGTCGTACTTATTTAACATTTAAATATTAACAATGGGCGTTTTTGTGTAATCGAACGTGTATTAGCTGATTCTTGTGTGACAAACTGTAGATTATAAATAAATCAGGGCCCGAAATATATTAATATCTACAAAGGTCAGTTGTTAACAAATCAGGAAACTTGAATTTCATATGACACGAATACGAAAAAAATTATAAAAAAATGATACGGAAAAATATGTTATGTTATTATTATATAAATAATATATTTTCACGTAATTGTCAATTTTCCCTTCCACTTTCAATTAACATCTTTCGTGCAACTCTTGTTAATATTTCCAGCGAAAAAGCATTGTTCTAAAATAAGAAAATATTATCGAAAGAATCCTTTTTTCCCACTATAACCTTTTTATTGGCTTTGAATGATTGATAAAGACAATCCCAAAAGAATTCACCATCATTAAGATCTTATATTGTCTGGTAATGCTAAATTTCTTCTCACATGAACAACTAACTTCTTTATTTGATTTTGTGCTTTATTAGTTGTGATTAGAGATTGAACCCGAGTTGGGTCCAACCGGGTAATGAAAATTACCACCCGGGTGGAGAAAAATGAATGTAACACAATAGGACGTCTGATTTATAATTCAATTTTTTTTGATCAACAATATTGTTAGAAATATTTTGTTTTTTAAAAAAAATTAATTTTTACCTTTTTCATATTTTAGATGAAATTTCATCTGATGATGAGAGCTCTGGAGATGACTCAAGAAACATAAAACAATTAAAAGCTCAATCTTCTCAACAAATAATTTCCAAAGTTAAGGGAATCATTTATAACTTACTCTGGAATTATTGGAGTGATTCAGAAAAGATTGGACTAATGGCTACTTTATTAGACCCAAAATTGAAATTAATGAAAGTATGGTCAAATGAAACAAGAGAACAAGCAATCAAAAAACTATGTACTGAATTCAATACTTGGCAAATCAAAGTTGTAAATGATGATTTTTTAGAAGGAATCCCTTCTTCATCCACACTTTCCTTTATGAAAAAAGTATTTTGTCATAGCCAAAGAAAAGTGAACCATGAGATTGAAATAGATAATTATTTAAATGAAATGATAACTCCAACACAACCTGAAGGAATTGATGTTTATCAATGGTGGAATAACAATCGAAATTCTTTTCCTATTCTTAGTAGAATTGCACGCAAATATTTATCAATACCCGCCACTTCTGTTCAATGTGAATGTCTTTTTTCTGATGCAGGGAATTTAGTTTATATTGTAAAGTTTGGAATTAATAAAAAAAATAAAATTATTTTTTTATCATTTAATGCAAGGAATATCCTGTATACAGAAAGATCTATTCACTACCCGGTTGACCCGTCGGGTAAACCCGCGGGTCACCCGGGTGAAGTTTTTTTAGACGGGTCCAATCTCTAGTTGCGATTAATTTTATCCTTAATAAAGATTTTAATTTTTTTACCGATGCAAAAAAGACATGGCCAATTTTTATCCTTTGTACTTTTGTCACCTTGTTTCATCTGAATTTCATTTGACTAATTTTTAGATGAGTGTACTCTCTAACACGACAGAAATCAGGGTTATCATTGAAAAAAACCAAAGACTGCAATATTATAAATACTAACTCTCGGGATGATGATTGATATATTGTTACTCCTAAAGGTAAAATAATAATAGGAAAATTATTCTGATTATTTTCAAAGAAATTGCATATGGTAAATAAAAAATTCAAAGTGATATATAACAAATTGACAATAATATGATATAGTGGAATATTGATTTTGTTGTTAATTACTTTGAACGCCTTACGAATCCACGATAGTATATAGCGAGCCAAATTTCAATGGAAAGTTCAAATATTTGAAGGCTTTATTAATAAATGTGATAAATGTGAAGACTTGAGCATAGAGCTATATGAACAAGTGTCTTCTTTTCAATGAATCAGAAGGAATTTTGAAATTACTTGTCGTGTT
The DNA here is from genome assembly GCA_958430865.1 of Entrophospora sp. SA101. Taxonomy (NCBI): domain Eukaryota; kingdom Fungi; phylum Glomeromycota; class Glomeromycetes; order Entrophosporales; family Entrophosporaceae; genus Entrophospora; species Entrophospora sp. SA101. The sequence goes on along the minus strand of CAUDNR010000259.1, from coordinate 19,276 downwards.
AGATTTTTTGCTGCTGCTAACAGAGAAATTGGGACTTTATGCGGTGATTTGGAAAAGTCAACTATGATTAGTGATAATGCTATGAAGAGATATTGTGTGAGCTGTAGTTTGACTTCTTGTATTTAAAAAAGTCTGCCTTACAAATTCATTCAATAGCGTAGGAATTTTTTTTTACAAGATTGTTTTTCATGCACACGTTTTTATTATATATTTCTTCTCTGTGTTTTATTTATTTGTTCCTGACACATGAGCTTGAAAAAAAGAAGGCATGATTTCAAAAAATGCAAGAATGCTTATTCAACTGAAAATTGATAATTATATCTCAAAAACGTAATGGTATTCTCGAGAAAGTTCAGAGGTATTATGTTTCTAATATCAAGAACGATTCTGTATATCCCTTGGTATATGTGACTCAACTATTACCGCATGGGCAATACGTGTTTGCGCTTCTCTCAAAGAATTAGCATCAAAAGAAAGATTTAATATTTATATACTGCTGTATACATCATCATCCGGAAGAAATTTCCCTATTATAAGCTGAAACTATTAAAGAATAATACTGCAATTTGCTTTGACTGTTTGAAGGCTATGCGTATTAATGCCAATTAAAACTTGGAAAAGTATTTCGTTATTCTAAACGCATTATTAAAGCCAATTGATTTTGTGGAAAATCATTGAAGGTATGAGCGAAAAACCTAAATCCTGCGAAGGGTGTGCCAGATTCGTATAGAAAATTAATTATCAAACTTACCAACGATTCTCAATAAATTAATGACGATAATTTTCCATAATTTCGTGAACGTTGATGACAATACATGTGTATGACATTGAAATTTAGTTATAGGAGTCACAAGAATTATATCCAAAAATTTTTTTATAAAACGCTTGATAAGAATTTGAATTCATTGATAACATTATTAGAATTGCATAAATTTGTACAGATAGTATGTTATTTGAATTGAATTGGTTCTTTAGATGAAGTGGTTACGTTTAATTATGCTTTCAAGTAACTACATATATTTGACGATACATATTATTTAATATTTTTACATTATAAGAAAAATTTACAAGTCATTGATGTATTTATTTTTCCAAAATTTTATTTTTTAAGTCCAAGCAATATCACCACTACCAGTAACAAAACCATTGAATTTACCAGCCATGTAAGTAGCCACTTCCAAAATTCTTGGTGGCAAAATATAAGTTGCATAAGTTGGTAAATATTCAAAGAAAGGCCAAGTAATTTCAGCATGATTTTCTAACAATTGCCATTGAATGATTTTAGCCAATGAACCAGGCGATGCTTTGAAAATTTTCGGAACGGGAGTTATTGGTTGTCCTGGTTCATTGGTCAATCGTGTATCAATAAATCCCGGGCAGATAACACTAACTTTTACATTATGCTGTGCTGCCAAATAACGAAGATCGCGTGCGAAGGAAATCAACGATGCTTTGGTCGCATTGTAAAAGATCATTTGTGGCACGGAAAAATGTCCGGCAAGCGATGCGGTAACTTTATAAAAAAAAATTTTTTTGAACGAACTTTTGTAAATAAAGTATTTTTATTATTATGAATAAATATCTTACTTGCAATTTGTCCCTTTTTTCTCTCGCGCATTTTTTTATAAACTAAGACAACTGTTGCCAATGTACCCGTAATGTTCACCTCAAGAGCTCGTTTCCATGAATCCTCCACTTGATCAATAGTTGCGCCAGATTGAGCTATCAAAATATTATTATATATTAAAAATTGATTTAATCAAAGAATTTTTTTTTTTTATTAAAAAAAAAAAAGGTTACTCGTATACCTGCATTAGCAATTAACAATTCAATTGGATTTTCATTATCGAATTTATCAATACATCTACTTAAATCTTCCATATTGGTAATATCACATTGTATAATTCGAGTAGTAGCACCTTGTTTATGGCAAGCTTTTGACACAGCATCCAAACGGTCTAGAGTTATATAGAAGCAAGAATAAATTCAATTATTTAGAATATATATTATATATATATATAATTATATAATTATAAACCTTTATCGCGAGCAATAAGTCCAATAGTAATGTTTTTTCTCGCATAAGCGAGCACGAGTTCTGCTCCTATACCAGAACTATTAATCATTTTTTATCGGAAAAAAATAAATAAATTACCAATTAATAAAAATGCAACGTTAATATTAAAAAATAGTCGCTTATTTTTTATTATTCTTACTTTGCACCAGTAATAAGAATAACTTTAGGATAATCATTAAAGAAAAATCGCCAAATAGATTTTGGACAATCCCAAATCACAAAGAAAACAGAAGCTGGGATCGCAATAAATGTTATTGTAAACCAAGCAACCGCTGATTCAACAATGGGTTGAATAAAAGTTGGGATAGTTATTGGTGGAAGTACATTCATTTTTTTTTATAATTTTTTATTATTACAATAATTTTTCTCCGACAAATAATAAAGTAAATTGTTTATTTATATGTTTTTCTTTAGATGGTAAAAAAACCAATTTGTAATAAATGTCATGTTATTTTTTATTTTTATGATGTAATTTTTACATCAATCAAGGTCGAAAAACGTAATTTCTTTAAAATTTAGCATAGTTGACAAAATTTAGCATAGTTGACAATCATTTGCAAATCATTTAATATTAATGTTGAACCTTAAATTAATTCCTCCAAAAATGGAAAAAACATCGTAATTTTGAAGCCAAGACCTTTCTCTAAACGATTTTTTTACCATGTAATAATTAACATTAAACCATAAAGTTGCACGAGTTTACCATTTTTAATCGCAATCAATAATAAAATAACATGGTAACACCCTCGAAATTGTTTATTTAATGATTATGCACATGGTATGTTTTCGCTGCCTAACTTTTTGATTGTAACAGAAATAGATTATCTACAAAATAAAAGCATCCGGTATAGAAAGGTTATAACTATCCATCCATTCACCTGGTCTATTAGAGAAAGTTCAGACTTTGCACAATAATTAATTAATTTGATTGATTACAAAATGTTCATTCATATGATAAAAACCTTATATAGTAATTTGTACTTTTTTTATATTAAAAAAATTGTACGTCTGTCTAACTTGTATTTTATTTTCGTTCTCACTTTTAATTATCCATATAAGATAATTGGAATAATTTGTCCAAGTGTGGATTAGGTGCATTTTTCAACTTGTTAATTCCTTTTTGCAGTGGACCATTCATGTTCTTTAAAGGAAAGTGAACTGTGAAATTTACCACTATCGAGGTTTTCTCTCTTACCTTCAAATTCTTTTGATTTTCTCATACAAATACTATGTGATCCCATTGCTGTTGTTTTCCAATAGCTTTGATTAATTGCTGGATTGAGTGAGAGGTTTCTGATCCAAACTTTTTTTATTTCAGCATTAATTTGGGGTTCCAACTTACTTTTACCTGAAAGCCTTATTACAAATATTCTATTTGCATCTTTTTTTTTAGTCTCTTCTTTGGTGATACAATGAATGTGATGGATATTTCTTTTCGTATATTATTCAATTTTATATTTTCAAAGAAGTATCAATGATTTTTCTTTTACATAAAAGTCATCATTGAACAAAAAAAACAAAGTGAAAAAATAGCACCTTTTATTTTATTCCTAAGTCTCGAGTTTTAAAATATTTTGTTAGAATGTTACTTTTTATGTGATTCCTTGGATCTGAAAAAAGTTTTTCTAAAGGAACTAAAGTTGTGCTTACGCATAATAATAATAATAATAATAATAATAAGGAAATGTGATGTGTGCTCGGAAAATTTCACTGTCATTAATAAACATTACACATAATCCAAATTTCCAAATTAAATATTCTTTTATGAAATTCTTCGTTTTTTCGGTGGTGACTTTAAGTATTCATCAAGTGACTTTTTTAAATGGTCTCGTTCCATTATTGATGAAAATATCATTAAAACATACCTCTGTGTTTTTAAGAGGACTGCAATTAGTGATTTCAGCTGACGAAAAAGATCACATCCAGCCAGCTAAAGCTGGCTAAGAATTAAACAGTTCATTATTATTGCTTATCCCATTAATGTTGTTATTGTTATTATTATTAATATTATGTAAAAAATAATCGTGAGACTCATTTAAATGACTATCATTATTTTTTTTCAAATATATTTCATAGAATAAAACAATTTTGGTTTTCCATTTAATCTCTAAAGCTGTTACGTCCAATATGATCTCAGTTTATCGTGCAGTATAAGAATTCGCATCCATCATAGATACTTTTCTGTAATCTACAACACCTTTCCTTTCATGCCCATAAAATAAACATCTTGATAGTGTGTTTTGAGCTATTGAAGATTTTGCAGCTCCAACCTCTGAAAGAAGATAAACTTCATGGGTGAAATCTTGCTGTTATGAGGTTTTGCACTTTTCTGCAATATCTTCATCACCAATAATTCGAATGGTTATCCTCTACATAATTCTGGAAGTGATCCAAGTTTCCCATTCTTTCTTTCTGTATACAATGTTGGTTCATCAAGAAAAAATTTCCTTTCCATTATTGTTTAACTTTTTTAAAGATTCAAAATTGCTCTTTTTTAACTTTTGTTATATAGGATTTTGATTTAATTCAACATCTTTAACATTCTCGATATCTTCAGCATTATCATCTCCAACATTATCGCCATATCAAATACTATCATTATCAAGGCTGATTTCCTTAGATGTGATGCTGATAGACCAAACCATTTTTCTAATTTTGAAGCATCTGTTGCAGCTTTGGTGAATGATCCATTTAGAACAATATTTATCATATCATGTTATTCTTTTAAATTTTCTTTATTCTTAATTTTAATGTAACATTTATCACTTGTTTGTTCTTTCAAGTTCTCATCTTCACTATCATCCTAACAACGAATCTCATCATTTAATTGATCTATTATCTTTCTATATCATTCAATTTTAAAGGTACATACGCATTCATTTATATTTTCATTTAATCCATCAATCTCAGTATCAATTCCATATTATTTTTTTTCACAAAGCAAACCACTAGAAGTTTTCTCTTAATTTTGTAAGTTTGTTTTTTTTCTTTAAAAATATGGCTCATTATAAAAAATATATTGAAGTTTAATGATAAAGTATGATTAAATTTATTAATGAATTTAATTAAAGTTTAAAATCGCACTTCTGAAAAGAAAATCTTATCACGCAATTACAATGGCCAATCACAATGATTGAAAGTAAATAAAAAAGGGTCAGAATTTTTAATTGAGCCTCAATAATTATACAAAATTTTACGTAAACTATAGAAATAAAAACTTGGGTCTTTGGCTTGTCTATAGAAATGAGAACTCAAAAGATGATTGGTTAAAAAAGCTTGCACGATAAATGTGTATGTGGCACTTGATATTTAAAACTGGTGACTTCCCCAATTAGTATTAATGCGAATATATTAAATATGATGATGAGGCGCTGACATTTTGCATACAATAGAATTTTCCGACATGTCATAAGACTGTTTGCGGTTACTATTATGTAATTAGTATGCATTGGTATAATTGGCTGAAAATAGAAACAAACCTAATTTAATATATACTAACTCCAAAAAAAGCATTTAAGTAATTACTATAACTATTATTTTTTAACGAAAAATATCTCAAGTAAAATGGTATGGTTTCTAATTCTTGTGACGAATTTTTTATTGATACAAAGTGCGTTCGTTATTAATTCAAATTATAGTTTCGGAGTTAGGCTCATTTTATTTTCCGCATCTAAATTGTTTATGAATTACACAGTTTAAAAATAAATAAATTAACATTCAGAAATAATAATTATCCCGAAGTTTATATAGTAATTTTAACTGCACCATAAATATTCATTGTTGATCTGGATATTACCTAAGTTGTGGGCTATTTATTACTTAACTCTAGATTGACAAGAAAAATAGACAAGTCGGGAATTTCAATTCCATAGTATCAATTTTCCCGCAATATCTTAAAATCCCATGGATACCCTTGTTGTATTGTGTAATTTCCTTTCTAAACTAGTTTCGAAGGCTACTTTATCTATGGTAATATGGTACCATGACCAAACCTTCCAAAATTATTTTTTATTTTTGCATCTGGGATTTTGTATATTATATATATATATATATTTGAATTACCGAATGGTGGTTTTGCAAATGGTATTTTCGGGAGCAAACTATAGGTTTGCGTCATTTACGAATGGAAATAACAAGTATAAAACCAGAGCCTTTAGATCAGGTGATCCATTGAAATATGCAGAAGGTGATGGAATAATGTCTTCACTTTGTTGTAAAGGTTATTATTACAGTGCTATTTCCAATATATCAACTTTATTCAAAATTTTAAAATAAAATAAAGATGGGCTTTTGTGCAGGTCCTTGCTTGCACAATCTCTCTTTTACACTCGCAAATATTACAATGATTTAATAAAATTGGATTGATACATAAAACAATTTTAAACAGAAATTCAACTTTAAAAAATAAAAACATCTACTAACATGAGAATGTAATGTGAGTCTTTTAAAAAATCCAGATATTCCAGCATCTATAATGAATCTCGCACGTTATTTTGTTAGAAAACAATAAGGTTACCAAATAAAGAATAGTGCGTTGATTTTATAGAAACAATGAAAAAAATTTTTTTATATAATTTAAAAAACTTTTTTTTAATTTTTAGAAATAATTAAATAATTAAATTAGTTAAAGGAACAAAGAATTTTTTTTCTTGTTTCTTTCTTTGTATAATAATAGTAGTATTAATTTCGTAGCAATATCTAAATATTTTTAATGCCAATACATTAATACATGCATACATATTAATAATAAATAATAATAATAACGTTCACAATATATAAGATGGGAAATTAATAATCTTTGAATTTCCATTGTTCTTGTTGGTTACAACTCTTCCAAATAAAGATCAATTCAATTTACTTATTCGTTGATTTCGGCGATTTTCGTTTTTAAGTGCTCAGAAAACTCAATTTTCTTTTTCGGATTCATTATTTACATTTAAATATTATATTTCGCATAATATTATAAATCATAATAAAAGATGGCTAAGTTTTTTTGGGAGAATAAATGATTTCATAAATAAAATGAAATAATTTGGTAACGATGGTATGTTTCACAAATTTTAGACTTTTTTTTGATTATTCATTCACATTTGATCTACAAACTTCTTATATTTATAAATAAATAGGTATTTATTTTATTACCGTGAAAAATTTTTTGTTTTCATTAAATTTTTTTCCCAAATAAATAATAATTTTTAATTAAAGGTAATAAATATTATTCATATTATAAACAATAAAACTATTATATTATATATATATATATATATATATATACATAATAAACGATATATATATACATCCTAATAATATATATTTATATATTTACTTTTTTCAGATTCAGACTACAAAAAAAAACCTCTTTAATATAAAAAAAATGACTACTGATATAACAACTCCATATGCAATTTACGGTTTCTTTCGTTCATTTAGAAACTCACTACCTGACGAAAATGATTTTTCAGATTTTGTTAGTACACTAATTGTTACTCCAATGCACGCAGTTGTAGAAAATGTGTTACCGTTTTTCAGACGTTCAGTAGATCCAAATCTCTTCATCAAATTTCAAACAATCATGAGACAAATTGAACAGAATAGTGATTTTGAAAGTACTTTTATGAGAATTTGTGATGCTTTGGACATGTTGGAAAAAGTGGAAGTTGCCCTTAAACATGATAAACGATTAATGGATGGGTATTTGAGAGCTATGCAATTTGATAATGCTTCTGCTAGTCATCAACAAGTTTGGGGTGGTTTACAAAGATTTTTGAACGAGGAGTGTGATTTAGTTACAAAGAAACGTATGGAAAAAGTTTTTGCTGATCAGAAAGCAAGTGATGAACTAGGTAAAAATTTTTTAGAATGTTTGTGTGGCACATGTAATCGATTTGGTTGTGTGTTTGTTTATTTATATATATAACAAACTTGCTTAATTTTTTAATTTTTTATTCCAAAAATAAAAAGGATTATCTGATGATGTTCTTTCTACAGCATATTCACTTATTGGTGATGATGAATTATATATTGAGATCCTTGAGACACTTCAATTAAACAATCGTCAAAATTTACCTTGGGATACTGTTATATCAAAGATTCAAAAAATTACTGATGAAAAGAAACCTCAAGCATGGCCAATGTTGCATAAATTTTTAGAGGATGTTCATACTGGTCGTGGTATGTTCAATAAACTTAAAATTATCTTATCGTAAATAAATAATAATTAATAATAAAATATAAAATCTATACATTTTTTTTTTGACAGAACAAAGATTTTGAAATTATTATTTTATTTTATATTTTATTATTATTTATTATTTATTTATTTATTATTTATTTTTGTTTAATCATTTTTGAATTAATAGATTTTTAATTATTTAATTGTTTTTTATTACTTATTATTATTATTACTACCATTATTATTACTATTTATATAATAATAATAATTAAAGGAATTGATAAATACTCTTACACGACGGATAATTGGGATGAATATATTGATGATCAAGATTATCAAGACGGTGTCTACTATTACGATGACGAAATAGAAATTGTGGTCAATGAACTCGGCAACAATGAGATTGTTGTTAATAATAATAAAATCAATAATAATAATATTGACGCCTCTATCATCGAACAAAAATTATCAAATATAAACTTAGATGATGATGTTAACAAAGAAACGAACCATCAACCACAACCACAACCACATCAACAACCTAATAAACAATCCAATCAACAACGCGAAGTTATTGGAACTGTCTAAATTCCTTGTGAATTATGATACTATAATAATATTATATTAGGTAAATAATCATTAAATTTATATTCTTGAAAATTATAATAAACATCATCGATAATAATAAGTTAAAAATATATTTTTTTTTTTTAGATAATACTTTCTTTTTTTTAAATATAAATAAAAATATATTCTTAGCATCCTAAAATTTTATCATTTTCTTTTCTTTTTACTCCAAAAAAAAAACAAAAATTTTTCTTGTAAAAAAATATAAAAAATCTATAAATAATATACATATATACACTTTTTATAGTTAGATACTGTATAAACAAAAAAATTATTTCCAACTTTTTTTTTATTATTTTTACTTTTTTTTATTTATTAATTGTATGTATATATTAAAACAATATATAATATTGTTTTTATTTTTTATTTTTTTTATTATAATACAATTTTTAATTTCATTTTTTTTTTTTTAAAAAAAAATATATTACAAAATATAAAAAAAAAATTTATATATATATATAAAATTTAAAATGTAAAAAAATGTACATAAAAAAAATCATAAAAAAAATTTTTTTCAATAAAGCATACAATTTTTTAATTGGGAATTTCGTATAATCAATTTGTAACTTTATTTGGTTGATCATAAATTTAAGGTGTAAACAGCATCTGGCTATAGATGTTAAATTGTTGAAGGGATTAAATTTTCATAGAAAAATCATTGAATGCAAATGCATCGTACAAAAAACGAAAACATTTTATTATTATTTCTCGTCAAGCAAGTAAACTTGTTGGATTGGCGCTTCGTTAAAGTTTGCTAATCAATTGATTCTCCTTGGGAAAATAATTATACACGCCTCTTGTGAATAGCGCATTACTCCATTAGCTTCAAACTTCATATATATACATACATATAATTTCTTAATAGTTAATATAATCTTATGGTGAATTGAGATTGACATTTGCCAACTTTATTGTATATTTTCCTACTTTTAAACTCATGATTAAAATAAAGGTTTATGTAAAGGACTGGGAAAACTCCTATTCTATTACTATGTGACCGCGTCTGGTCATATTGACGCGAATTTCGGAGGTTGATTGGTAGTTTTTTCTGTTAGAAAGCGATTTACAAAAACCAATCAAAAGTTTATTGTAAATCCAGTGGACGAGGATGACACTGGATTATCATAATCTAGGTAACAAACATCCTGTGTAATATTTTTTCATCCTGGCATAAGAATTTATAACTTTTGTAACATTTAATTATGTGTAAAAAAAATTCATTTTTTGCCTTGTTACATGGTCTTTATCTCAAGTTCTAGTTGACAATTTATAAAATCTCTGTCAAAAAATTCTTCTCTTTAGAAGAAACATTTTTTAGCAAGACATTAATTTTGGCCAATCATGTGATTAATACTCAAAAATCTGCGCCACTAACATAGCCTCCAGTGTTAAAAATTGACATAGATACAGCCGGATTTAAATTTGATCGGATTACATTTAAACAAGCTGCATTGAACTCCTTTTCATTGGGTGCACTAGAGGTAGGAATTGATAAATAATAAAAACATAATATTGGTACTCACCTGCCTCTTCTCTTTGTTTAAGATTTGCAAGCATTGTTCCAGCAGCGAAATCTATTCTTCTTATCTACATTTCTTGACAAAAAAAAAAAGGCTTTTAAAAGTTGTTTTACTTGTTCAGACATGCATTTACTTCCACCACACTTTCCAAAATTTTGCTTTCATGAAAGTTCAAAGCAATTCATTCTAAAAATTTTAAAACTTGTTAATTTGACATTTAGAAAGCATTTATTATATTAATTTTTTTTCTATTTATAGTTCACTCTCTATAATGGACCATTTAGCTTGGGAAAAAATATCTGTTATACGTATAATTGTAAAATTTTCAGTCCATTACAGAGAGAGTGAGAAATTAGTAGTTTTTAGCCTAGTTAAGTTTCGGTTTGGTTCAAAGAGTAAACCGAAACCGAACTGAACCGAGCCGAAATTTTTCAGTTTGACTTTTTTAGAAAACAAACCAAACCGAAATTCTTCAGTTCGAACTGAACCGTTCAGAGCTTTAGTTTTATATCATCTAATGAATTTCCTATTATTACATTAAACATTATATTATTATTATTATTAAAATCTAGCCAAATTAAAAATACACTAAACAATGTTAAGTTTTTGTCCTCAAGAATAAGTTTCATAATGTCATCTATTTTATTTACAGTCTTCTTTATGCTAGGGTTGGCAAATTGACTGGTCCCATCGCCATTAATAAAAATGCTAAATGTTACACTAATAGAGCTCCGAAACGGGCCGGGTTAACCCGAAAGTTTTTGGATTGGTTCATTCGTGCCGGTTTCGGGTTTAAAAATTTTGACCCGAAAATTTTTTGGATTGTACCAATATCACCGCAGAAAATAATTGTCCCTGTCCAAGTAGGAATGTACATCACATACACTAACGAACATACTAAAATTCATGTTTCTTTTATATAAGCGGAATTTATCTCCCAACAATCTGATGTCTGCTGCAATCTTTTGGAACTTTTTCTTTCGCATGCATAAGTTAGACCATCTGAATTCATTATAACACATTACAGCACATTTTTGATGAAAGTTGGGTTTATTGGTTGTTTATCGATTATGATTTCAAATTCATCACCACCAATGTTTTCTTCAGAACTTTCATTATTTTCATCATTATCATCTTCTTCGTCATATATTCCAAGTTTTCTACCTCTCTTTCCAATTAAAATTTGATTTCATTATTTTTGTTAAAAAAAAAAACATCCGAATTTCAATTGTTGTTGGGAATTCTGAATTTTATATATAATTTCTAGATTTGTACTGTCAAATGATCACCTGACTTTAAAGGTTTATAGAACAAAATTTCGGACTTTCTAGTGCAGAGACAATGATTTTCTGCGGTGATGAAACAATAATTCCGTCCGTTCTAAAACAAATTCTGCATGCATGCTGTGCATTAAAAAACACTATATTAATATTCTGCATAATTTCTGTTATAATAATATCCATGTAGTTCTGTGGTTTTATATTTTTCAAAAACAAAAAAAAACGGATTTATAGTTAAACGATTCGGTGGTGTGCAATCAGAAGGATAGCTCGCGACCATTATTATTATTATTATTATTCAATTTTAACTCTTCTTATTTAAAAAATATTACAAAATAGAAATCCTAAAAATAAAGTATATTTAAAATGAATTTTGTCGATTGTCATCTAAAAATTGTATTATAATCATGATATTCAATGTTATTTGAGATTAGATTCAGAGCTAAAATTATCACGTTACACTTAATAAATTCCGTTTTTAATATTAAATGCTCATTCCCGTGATTTCTGGATCTTGCTGGTAATTTCCTTTGTGTTACTTTTCGGAATATTTGCTCCAAAAAGACAATTTATTACCAAGCAAAGTCGTGATTATTCAATCAATCGTTTTTTATTTTATATAATTTTTTATGGACGGTATCAGCCGAATTTCATTTATTCAATCAATAAATTGTAAAGAATGGCATCTGGTGTATATGATGAATCGTATAAACAATCGAAAAATATTTAGAGGCTGTTAGTTGATGATTTTTTATAATTATATAGTATTTGTTTATATGTAATCAGTAAAAGAAATGTACAACTATATATTACCTACTTTAAACAATCGTTTTCTAATTATAATCATACCTGCTCTTTCATCATTTATTATTATAAAAAATAAATTTATATGAGTATATATTATCGAAAAATTTTCTCTTTCTCAAAAAGGTTAAGGATTTCACTTTAAAATTTTTAGCATCAGGTCAAGACTCCCGAATTATATATACGTGATAGGAGTTGAGAGAGACATATATTCAAATAGATAGTTGAGGGGTCATAGTAGCAATTTTTTTAAAAAAGATCATATGAAATTTTGGATAAAGTCATATTCCAGACAAAATTAAAGAATTGCTTTTTTCTATGTCTTATGAAACACGCATAGCAGGAAATTTTTTCTGACGTGGATTTACATAATTATTACACTATTTATGTAAGTTTACGGCGGGCCTCATAATATTATGCAAAAATCATACAAAATTATTACATATCGCATAATTTTTTTTTATACAAATACTACACATTAAATTTTATGGACTTAATATTACGGCGGAAAAAATTTCCTGATGCAGGTATGGCGAAGCGAGGAAAGTTTTATTATTCCATTTTTCACAATCAAACAAAGCGAATTGTCGCGTAATGACGGCGGTTGCATAATGATAATAATAATAATAAGAGGAGTATGTTCATTTAAATCCTAGAATTACTAATCTTGTCGTGTATGTTTTTGCAACAATTTTTATACTCCGAATGATAGTACGCAGCGGAAATGCCCGTATTTATAATTGTCATGCTGTATATAAGTTTAAGTTTTCATACTTTGATTATTTTTTTTAATTTAAAAAAAATAAAGATGGCGCTAACTAGTTATAATCATCACGAAATAATTAATCATTTACAAAATGACAACAATAATGATGGCGGCAACAACAACTACAACGGCAACAACGGCAACAGCAACAATAGAAACAGCAACAACAATAATAACAACAATAATAATAACAATAATAACAATAACAACAATATAATGCAACTGGGGCAATGGTTGAAACAAAGAATCTATCCACTAACAGAAGAAAAAACATTGAACGTCTACAATTACCTCTCCTCGACTATTGATCGCAACAACATACATATTCCATTCAGAAACGTGACTCGCCATCAATTTTTATTATTTTCAGCTGAATTCCACCTTCAAACTACAGAAAATGATTTTCTTAATATTCATCACAATGTCCTCAGCAACATCGTCAATGATTTGGACCGAAGTTCATCTGATTACGAAAAGTATAAGGCCACTTTATATAGCAAGCGCTTTAATAATTTCATTGAACAAAATTCCAGTTTTAATAATTAGGATTATGTTTTTTGAATTTTCCATCTATTTGATTGCAATTTATTTTTTTGTTTCCTTTATATAGACTCTATCTATATTTAAATATTCATTCCAAATTATATTAATATAATGGATGAAAAAAGTCTGTGTTCAATTTATTATGAAAAATCTTGTCATATTGACAAAAAGAATACAAGAAAAAATGCATAAAAAAATCAACCACTCTTATTATATTTTTTATATATTAGCTTAGTTTACAAGTATCTAGTTGCCAGCTGTATTTAATAAAAAAAAAATAAACTTGAATTATTAAATAAGTCGCACCATTAATTGATGATCAGTCTATGAACCTTTTATAAAAAAAGGTTACTATACTTTTGCCTTGTAAGATATATTTTTTTTTGTGTATCAGTCACAGGACATTTCCCGCCGATCTATAGGAGGTTGCAAAACATAGTAAAATTTGGATGATCTGCATCATAGTAAAATTCGAATTTACATAGTAAAATTTTATAATCGAATGTCTTCACACCCTCGTTTGATACCCTTGCTGTGTAGCAACCACCACCAAATTTGAGATGTAATTTCTTTATCATATATATCTACTTTATGAAAAATCTTAAGGCGGGTTGTTAATAAAACCGAAAATAATCTGACCCTCAAAGTCAAATTTTGCCTTTATATTCATATGCGTAAAATTTTGTTTGACGCGTCCAATTGCAAGTATAAGCAGAAATAAATGTCCAAATATTACATTATTATGAATATTTACAGATTTTTGATCACTTAGGTATGTCTTTTATAGTAAAATCATTTATTTTAAAAGTAAATATAATAAATAAATAGATTTTAAAATTTTTCTTTACCTATATACATAAATAATGATTAGAATAATAAACAAGCAACAATGATGATTAAATTAAAAGGTGTTTTATCTCTGACTTTATTCATTTAATTATTTATCATAGTGATGTTATTAAATATAAGTTAAAATAAAAGAGAAATTTATATACATAAATAAAATAATAAACATAACTATTGAATGATTGATAAAACGTTTGTTAGTATATTTTCGATCACTCCTATACAACTATTGAATAATTGATAAAACATTTGTTAGTATGTTTTGTTCATAGATCTTGTCCTTAATGCTTACTTTGATCATTCCTATACAACTATTGAATAGTTGATAAAACGTTTGTTAGTATGTTTTGTTCATAAATCTTGTCCTTAACGCTTACTTTGATCACTCCTATACAAACTATTGAATAATCGATAAAACGTTTGTTAGTGTATTTTGTTTATAGATCTTGTCCTTATTGCTTACTTCAACCACTCCTACACAAAACTATTGAATAATTGATAAAACGTTTGTTAGTATGTTTTGTTCATAGATCTTGTCCTTAATGCTTACTTCAATCACTCCTACACAAACTATTGAATAATTGATAAAACGTTTGTTAGTATGTTTTGTTCATAGATCTTGTCCTTAATGCTTACTTCGAACATTCCTATACAAATTATATTGAATAATTGATAAAACGTTATGTTAGTATATTTTGTTCATAGATCTTGTTCCTTAATGCTTACTTCGATTACACCTACACAAACTGTTGAATAATTGATAAAAGTTAGTTACTTCGATCACCCCTATACAAACTGGATCTTAATCTTATCATCATCCTCAAAAAAGATGATTCGTTGTCGTCGTTTGCATATTATTGTTTAATGTTGCTATAACAATTACTGGTTGATGGATATTCATAATAATCATTAATGAAACTTTAATCAATATAATTTTTTTTAACAACGTAATCTTGTTGTGACATTTATTAATTTAAAATTGATTAGAAATATGTAATACATATAAAAAACTTAAATTATTTACAATGCATAACTCCCCCCCCCGTTTTACCATAGATAGTATTCGTTTGGAGCGACTTGACGTCGTATTAGCATTACTACTCTTTTTGTAGCATTTTATTATCGGCATTACAAAATTGTAACGCGCACGTGATCGAATACTAATACTAATACTAATATTGCTGAATTATCCGTTCAAATCGCAGATAATCCATACAATCCGGGTGATTCGTTCAATTTTACGGATAATCCGAATAATTCGTTTAAATCCAACGGATGTATTTTTTGAGCAATTAACGGATGACGGATTGATTTCTAGAGATAAATGACGGATGAACGGATGACGGATATCCGCGGATCACATCTCTAGTCCCAATGCTAATCGCAGTACCAATACCTAGTGCATTACGTGTCAGATATTCAAGAGTGCTATCTAAAGTATGTTATTCATTAGCAAATATCAGTTTACGATGTCCTACCAAAAAAATTGAATATTTTACCTTACCATTTGATGACCCGTTACTATTGGAAGAGATGTTTCTTACAAACTTTTGCAATCTTCGAAACCAAGGGTGAGACATCGAGGATAGTAGCGAATATTGAAGTATAATACTGACGCTAAAGTATATACAGTCATACCTATATATAATTACTTAGTTGAAAGTCCGAACTTTTAAGTCAAACTCACTTTATATAATTGGCTTTTTACATGTTGCACATAATCATGCAAAAAAAAGTTTATTCAAAATCGAATACGGTGCAGATCATCTATAATCATTAATTGCTTATAGTAACAATTGGTCAACTTCAAAATACTAAAACAAAAAA
>CAUDNR010000258.1:107768-124832 GCA_958430865.1 Entrophospora sp. SA101 | reverse complement strand
AATATTGGAGTTTTTTAAAAAAGGTTTGAATTATCTAGGGCTAATAATAATTAAAAAATCCCCATTTATTTTAGAAATATAGTGTTTGGATGGTTGATGGGGTCATTGTATTGTGGATTTTCAATAGGACCAATGATTGCAGGATGGATAAGTCAAGCTACTGGTAATATTATGTCAGTATTTTACGTTTGTCTAGCAACTTACACACTACTTTTCTTATTTACTCTATTGCTTCTACCGGAGTCTTTATCGATTGATAAACAAATGGAAAGTCGAATCAAACAAATGAATGATGAAAATAATAATAAGAATAGTAATGATAATCATAATATTACAAAGAGATCATTGATGGCTTTAAAAAAGGTTATGGATTTTTTAAATATTATAAAACAGCTTTCCATATTTTTACCAGCATCAAAAAACAATAGAAATAATGAAGAAAGTAAAGTGTTAGGAAGATATGCATTATTAAATTCAGCAATAATAACTTTTTTTACATCCTTTGCAATTTATGGAATACAAGCAGTGTTCTTATTATATATATCGTTAGTATTTAAACTATCAGTGGTTGAACAAGGTTATCTTTTATTTGTTATCGGTGGAGCAAGAGTTGTTATATTGATGTTCCTATTTCCCATGTTATTGAATTATCTCAAAAAGGCAAAAATAAATAAAAATAATAAGACTAGAAATAGTAATAATAATAATAATAGATTGGAGGATTTAATAGAAGAAGAGAGCGAAGAAAGTAAATTACGATTAAAAGGAGAATTGTTGAAATTAGAAATTTGGGTAATTAGAATTGGATTATTTATTGAAGCTGCTTGTATGACTTTATATGGAATAATAAGTAGTGGCGTTGCATTAATAGGAGGTAAATCTTGATAATAATTTTATATGTGTGTGTTATATTAATAACCATCCATTGACTTGCATTCATAATCTCATATTCATCATTATTATTTTTAGTGGCAGTGACTGCATCATTAGGATCAACAGCATTTCCAACTTTGAAATCATTTCAAACAAATTTAGTTCCTTCTTCCAAAGTTGGAGAATTATTAGGAGCATTAGCAACTATTGAATCTGTAGCTGCAATTGCATCACCAATATGTTTTAATACGTTGTATAGTATATTTGTCACCGGATCTTCTCCATATTTTATATGGTATTTTATTGGTGGTATGTTTTATGTTGGTTTTTTTTTAACATTCGCAATTAGATTTACGGATGGCATTAATAATAAAAACGGAGAAGAAGGAGGAATAGGATATGAAATTAGTGACGGAGAATATGTTGATGATGATGACATTAATGTGTAATTTCTGATGGTGTGATCTCTGTTGTCAATGGTATCAAGGGTGATACATTATAATAACCATTAGTGTCATTGATGTAATAGATGGACCCGTGGTTAATTGGTACTGGTTAGAATATGATTGATTAATGAAGATGATTTATTATTTATAAAGACTTATTGTAATTATAAAAATTTATTGTATTATTATAATGTATTTTTATTATAAAATTTATCAATGTATTTTTATTTCTTTTTTTGTATATTTATAATAATAATAAAAATAATTGTATAATCATGTGGTCTTTTTGTTTAATTATGTATCACACACATATAATCTTAATATTAAACTTTAACCATCGTCATAAGTCGATCATGTGATCAATTATAAACATCCATCCAAAAAGCATAATTAACATTGAAAAAAGGTATTGTTAATTGTTGAATGGATGGATGAATGGATGGATGAATGAATTAAATGAAAGAAATGAAAGGATGAATAAAAATACAAGTGATTGAGATACGAGTATTAGGGATAGTTGACGTTGATAGGAGAAATAAAGAGTTAAAGATTTGGTAGATTTGGAAGTGACGTAATAAATTACGAATAAATGAATTTTTATTTTTAATTTTGACTGTACAATATAAATATATGATGAATGATTGACAGATTTTTTAGTTTGTTAAAGTCTATAAAATATTAATATAAATTATAAATAAATAAATAAATAAATAAATAAATAAATAAATAAAAAAATATATATGACAAATAACGACACCATCTGACTCATTCATTTTACTTCCTGGATTATAATATAAATTTCTTTATTTATTATTCTCCAACTTAAAGACGACAGATTATATTGTAGATACCTTTTTGTTTCTTCCTCTCTCTCTTCCTCGATCTCTCAATCTCTCAATCTCTCAATCTCTCAATCTCTCAATCTTCCAATCTCCCAATCTCTCTTCTATATCTTACTAACAACAATTAACGAAAAGTCATAATTCTTTGATAGTTTATGTTATCATCTCTAAAATTTATATAATTAATTAAAATAAAAGTAAAAATAAATTATAAATTATGATTTAATATATTGTAAATCTTAATTGTGTGTATGATGTATGTATCAATATAATTTGTATAATTCATTTTAATAAAAATAGAAAGTAATAACAAAAATCTTAAAAAATGTGACTGGCTTTATTTATTTGGGTCATTTTAAACCGTCTCAACTGACCAACAACTAACTAATTATTATTATATCCATATTGCATAATGATAGTTAACTATTGCAAAATAATATACAAATAAATATATTTTTAAAGATTATTTAAAAACACCACCTTTTTCATTTTTTTTATAATTAATTTTCTTCTCCAAAAAAAAATCAAGAATCTTTAATTTTTTTTTCCTTGCTAATTAATATTTTTCTAATTTTTTTTTGCTTTTTCCTGTTTTATCTTACTTTACAATTCAAAACTTTAAAATATAATTAATTAATTAAATAATTTTTTGTTTTTATTTTTTTATTTATCCCAAAAAAGATTTATCATAAAAAATCGAACGATGTTTATCTAAATTTTTTTGTATTAAAAGGACTGCAAGACCTTTTCTTTCTCTTTTTCAAGGTTTACAAAAGTTTGTTTATTAATAGTTATTATTAATCATAATTATTAAATTAACAACAAAAACGTGGATTTTTCAAGGTAAACTTTTTTATAATAAATATATTATATTATTATATAATATACAATGATATATCAATATTTATTGTTTCAAATTATTCTGATTTTTACTAATTAAATTATAATTATGTATGTAATAAACATATATATATAAACACCTCCTTTTCCTCCTTTCATCCTACCTTTCTCTTTCTCTCTTTAATTTGCTAAAATGCACGCATAAATATATAGTTTAAAACCATGAAGCGTCGAAAATCGCTAAAGATTTAAATTAATTAATTAAATAATAACATAAGATTGTCTTGTAGAAAAAGACAATTAGAATACATCAGTAAAAAAAAAGACTTTTAAAAACAATTTTTTCTAAAGGGAGAACCCACTTTTTTTAATTTCGTAGTAAATTTTTTAAAATTTATTTTCACACACCACAAAAAAAACAATAATAAATAATAATAATAATAAACACCAATTCATACATTTGTTTGTACGCACATAACACACAACCTTTCTCATTATATTTTTCATAATATTTTTCACAATACCACTGCACGACACAAATTCCTTATTCCCTATCTATCTTACTTTTATTATTCTGTTACACGGACCTTCGTTACTCTAAACTACAGAATTAATCCAGATTAGTCATTATTTATCACTATATATTATTACCAATTCAACGTATACGCAGCAACTTAATTATATAGCATTCAATTAACAACAGCGGATTATTACATTATTACCACACGTCTACAATTACTACAACTAAACTAAATTAACTGAACACCAACAACATAAAAAAAAATATATATTCACGGACTTTAATCAATTTTCCGAACGATAACAAGGTGTAACAAAAATAAATATACTGAAAGAAATATTTAACTACGGAAAAAAACAAAAGAGAATTTCCTTTATTTTTATTTTTTAACTGTGCCGATTTACTTTCAAAAAAAAAATATATATATATAAATAAGATTTCTTTCCTTTTTTTTTTAAAAAAAAATTTAAAAAACTCAATTTTAATAATTTAAAAATATTCAAATACAAACGCCTTTTTATTATTATTTAAAATGACACCAATACTATCAACAATATATTCAACATTTAAATCATCAACAACACCAAATATAATATCATCAATAAACACAAAAATGTCATCAACAATACATCAATGCGATGAAATGTCTTATATATACGAAACAACTTTACAAAAATTTAACAACTATCATGAACGAGAGAAAAGTTTAAGGAAGTTCGTGTTGCTTCGTAATTTTTACACAAATCAATTCTTAATTCCGCCACCATTGAATAATAATCAACAACAGCAACAAGAAGAATATAATAATAATAATAATTTTGTGGAATATTTTAATGAAAAACTTGAATGGTCAGAAGACGATATAAAGAAAGAAGAAGAAACTTGGTTGGATGCTTGTTTAGATAATGCTAGTTTAGACGAATACGATGATGGTTATGTTTATGTAATTAAACCTAATGATGGCGATCAACAAATAATCGGTGAAGTTGGAGGTGTTGTAGTGGCAGGAGAAAAAGAAGAAAAAGAACCAATAATTAACTATAGAGATGAAATAATAATACCTAATGATCTATTTTTAGAAGAATCCAAGATTAATAGTAATATTAACAGTAAAATTGGCAATAATAATATCATTAGTAATAACAATAATATTTCTGATCAAGAATTTCATCCATATTGGAAAGATAATAGTATAATACGACCAAAATCAGCATCTCTACCACCTTCTATTGATCATTATCGTCCATTTTTCGATCAAAAATCATCATCAGATAATGTTAGTAATAGTAACAATAATGCAGATGCTGTTCTATTCTCCACCAAAAGATTTATTAGATCATGGAATGTTATCGGATATTATTAGTATGTTGGAATGGTACGGTGGAAAGAAAAATGATTCATCTAATAACAATGGTAACAACAATGATCCTAATAACAAAAACACGACAACTACAGCCACAGAATGTGTTAATACATCTATCAATGCAAATAATTGGTTTGTAGAGTGTGAAAAATGTTAACAATTTACACTATTAATTACTAAATCGAAAAAAAAAATAACATTTGCTTGTGAAAAAAATATTTTTATATTTTATACAAAAAGACTTTTTTTTTTCTTTTTTTTCTTTTTTCTTTAAATATAAAAGATATATTACAATATTACACTACACACATAAACACACATATATACTATTTTTATAAATCTATGAGTGCGTACATATACATATATACATATATACATATATATTATTTACTTTTTTTTTTTTTTTCTGGACGATTTATATTATTATTTTACGAAAAATATTATGCAAAAAAACAAATTTTCTAAGATTTAATAATATATTTACACGTATTAATATTATTATTTGTTATATATTATGTAAATAATGTAAATAAAATAAATAATAATAATAATAATAATAATAATAAAGATTTTTTTACAAGCAAAACTTTTTTCGTATATTTCAATTATCAGTTGCAAATCAAAACAACGTGAACGTTGAACTTTTGAATTGGTCCATTATTATACAGCGGTAAATAAAGTAGTGAATAAAAACTCACAGGCTGAAAACTACTGATCAGATAAAGGATAATCTTTAAATAGATAACTCGGCGCCTCCAGATTATGCAACGTTATATTTGTTTATTAGGAAGAGAAAACCTGCCGGTTCTTTTGTTAATTAAAATATAAATCAATAAGTTTCCACATGGTAAAAATCATTAATCATTATAATATAAAAAAGTTTTGATCAAAGTAGAGTAATAAAAGAATTTTTTTATTTAATGTTTTTCAAGCAAGTTTTTTTCAAGATATATATATATATTCATTAATGAGTTAGAATTAATATTTTATCTTAAAAGAAAAAAAGAAAAAAAAAGCAACATCATCCATCCATTCGTTCAATTTGTTCGTTAATCATTGTTGCTGTTTTTCGACCATATCATTAACAACACGAAGACTATAATTCAAAACATTTTTTAATAAACGTTTGTATAAAAATCATCAACTAATTAATATCTTGTTAAAATTTAATTTTTACCTATCTGCCATAGTCATTGCTTTGTCGGTACGAGTCTATGTAATTTGATTAATAATAATAATAGTTGTTATAATAGTAAAATTATTAATTAATTGCATGTAAGAAGTAAAAAAGCCTTTTACATTAATTCTAATGTTACAATCAATTCTTGGTACACCAAGTTCGTGAATTTTGTCGATACAATCTCTAATTGCATTCATAACTTGCTCCCATTTTCCCTCTAATTTTAAATAAATATTATTATTATATAATTGTATAAAAATAATGTGTGTATGGATATGTACCGATATTTGTTCCACTACAATGCATACTATAGTTCAAACTAAACGAAATCAAAAGGTTAACGTTAAAATTATTTAATAAATTATATAATAATGATTTTATTTATTATTATTATTTCTTACTTGGTTTTTTTCAATATTTTCTGAATTTCGGCCATGTACTTGATAACGAATATTGTTGTTATTATTCGAAATAATAATAATTATATTATTTCATATTACTAACAAATATTTACCTTAGTAGTATTGACTTCTGTTCCCATAGGAACAATGCTAAAATCAGCAAGAACATGACAAGCTTGAGTAGTTGAAGGCATTTTTTTGAAAAAATTAAATCCTTTTTTTGTTATTATTTATTTTTTTGGTGAGAAAGTTTTTCTATATATAAATATTTAGTATATAATAATGATGTCAGAGAATATTAAATAAATCGCTACTTTTTTTCTCGAAAATTCTCACAAATGACTATTCGTAATACAAGTAAACTCGATAAGCCGGTGAGCTCATATGACCTAGTTATGAATGGGGTGAAAATTTTGGCAGACTTATCGAGTGATCGACCTTTAATTCGAATTAAAAATTTATTAGTATTAGTATTAGTATTAGTTATAAAAAATTTACTCGAATAGAAGCCCAAATGACAAGTCCATTTAGTGGATCACGTGAAACTAATCTTATACTTGAAGACAACAAAACCAAACATGGTGAACATTATACTACAAAGGATTTCAACATCATCATTATTAACAATTTTATAATGCCCCATTTGTTATCTTTGTTTTTTTTAAAGTGGTATATAGAGCTATTCTTGTATTATAAAATCAATTAATATGAAACTAATTTACATCAGATCTACTATGAAACCAAATAGTTATAGTATTATTAGAGACATTTTGAAAAAGGAACAAGGCGAGAAATCTAATTCCTATATTTTCAAATTAAGTGATACTCGGATGCTTGAAAATTATCCAATGAAAGAGAAAATGAAATTTACCAGGAAAAATGAAAAATTATAACCATTAACATTAAAAGAATATCAACACAAAGTTACGAAGAACCTAGAAAGAAAAGAAAATGGGAAGAGGAATAATTTACTTTTTTTTGCCAGAGCTCGTAGGAGTAGCAGACATGTGCAACTAGTGAAAAATCTCTCGTTTTTCAAAACCTAATTTTTTGGAGGAATTTTTTATTTTTCCACATTATTTCTTTTTTCCACGTGATAAACATGTGTATAATAAAAATTTTTGTTTATTTTACATTTTAAGAAAAGCATTGTTTTATTATTATTTTCAACGATTTCTAATTGGCATTAGTATCGTTTTTTGTTATTATATGCTAACACTAAAAAATGTATTTTTAATGGCGGCGAAGAGGACCCGAATCATCATGATTGAAACATTCTAGCTATTAGTAAACTTTACCTTTTAAGCATGTAACATTTTTTCCCCTAAAAGCTTTACCTATGGAACTTCAGATGTAACCATTGAAAATCGGCAATAATAATAAATATTCCCACCAACATTTATTATTATTATTATTTGCTGAGCAAAAATTTTATTTATTTTTAATTAAAGAGTTGTTAGTTGTTACATGAATAATAATAATAATAAAATGCATATACAGTGTATTGATAAATTTAATATTAAAGATTAAGGCCTAGTCCCACTTGAGAAATAAATAGTTGTAAAGATGGGAAACTTCAATAATGTTCTTCGCCTTTATTGATAGATGTAAATGGAAATAATTTGTGCATAATGAAAAAAATGATGATAATAAAAATATAATAATAATGCATAGCATATGACCACGGACAAAGGCAAAATGCCAATTTGGCTAATAAAAAAATCGAAGAATCTCAAATATTAATTTGCATAACAAATAAAAACATTCATTTTTGTATTACATAAATATTTACATGAATTGTTACTGCGAAAAAGGCTCACTGTCATCCTCTGTTAAAATCTTGTTTGTAAACTTTATAAGTCGGACGCAGCAATCAATTGTTTAAAGTACTTGATCATATAAATAAATACCGAATATATTACCAAGAATTACACAATTTTATAACCGTCCATCAGTTATCTTTGCTTTTTTCTTAAGTGTATATAAATAATTAACATGAATTCATTTACATCAGATCTGTAGCCCAAGAATTATAGTACTATCAAAAGCATTTTAAAAAAGGAACAAGGTGAGAAAATTTCTCCTTATGTTTTCAAAATAAATGATGCTCATACACATACACTGGAAGCATATCTAAGAAATGAAAGGTTTACCTATGAAATTTACCAACAAGAAAGAAAAACCATAATCAGTAAAAGAATTTTACTACAAAACCATGAAAAATTTAGAAAGAAAATTGGAACTTAACACAGATGAGCATGTTTTTGTTATCTTTTAAAGGTTAAAGATGTTAAAAATATATTTGGTAAAAAAGAATTAGTGCGAGTTGGTTTGGTTTACTTCAATTATTTGCTCTTGTTTCTTTTTAGGTGAATATTCTTGCTTGTCTTTTTTGTAAACTGTTGTAGTTTATCTTTTTCCTTGTCAATGCTGGTAAATGCTTTGCTGGCTAAATATAGTTTTTGTTTTTAGTTGCTGAATTTCTTGGGCTTGTTGACTTATCTCAACTGTTTCTAATTGCTCTAATTTCTCAGCTAATTGTCTTTCTCTTCATTCTTGGCTACTTCTAAGGCTTCAAGGCGAGTTTCAGCATCTACTCTTTGCCTTTTTAGTTTTTCAATCTCATCAATTGGTGCAACTGTTATGTCTCCAACTTCTATTTCTTTGTTTGATCTACCTTTGTTGATTTCTTTGATGAGTGTATTATGTTTTTTAACTTTCACAAAGCAACATCTTTACTTCGTTTACCAACAGTGGAATATGGTATTTTTTTGTAAACTTCTTGATATAATGGTAAAAATTATGAATAAAAAATTATGGAAGATAGGTATTTAAAAAATATATGATTGCAAGAGATAAAATATTTGTTTATTAATAATTATTATAATGAAATTACAATGATTAAAATGATTAAAAACAGATTTATAAGAATATTGTTATATGGTTATATCATATTTATATTTAAAATGACAATGCACTTAATTCCTTTATCTGCTAAAGAAAGATTTCATTAATAACCAAACACTAAAAAATAATAAAAATAATAATAATAATAGCCTATATTTTCTGTTATGTATATAGTAATTATAAATATTACATTACACAATTATAAATAAATAAAAAATTAAATCACAGAATTTATTTTCATTATTTATATCATATATTTTCTTAATATTAATACTAAAAATGTGCTCAACATACATTAATTCCTTATTTTTTTTTCTAAAGCAGTGTTGTAATAGTAAAAATTGACGTGTTTCACAAAAATTTTACATAGCTATGTCAATCGCGTGAAATCTTGTCTGACTGCTATATAGTAAAAAAAAATGAATGAAGGTATTTTTTTCTTACACAGAAAATAACTATTTTAAAAATATGTAGGATTTTTACATCATAATTTAATATTTTGCTTTATAATAAAATAATACTTAGCTAAATTCTTTAAAGGTAAATAAATATTTTACAACACAAAATAAACATCATCTAATTAAATAATTTGTTTTTTTATTTCTTTATAATAACCAGGGGGTAAGTATTATTTTGAAGTTTATGGTAAGAGAGCATCAAAGGAATCAATTCCTCTTTAGAATTCATTTGCTCTGATTGCTCATAATAAAACTCAAGGCTCGACACTGCCACATGTGATATTGAACGTCGACGAAAGCATGTTTGCTGGAGGACAAGTGTATGTTGCAACGAGTCGAGCTCCCTCATTGGAGAAACTGCAGATCCTTTGATTTGATTATTCTCAAATAAAAATTTTCAGGGCGGCTTTAGAAGAGCATAAAAGATTAGAGGCTGTGAGCATTGATCGGTTGCGAAAATTAACAACGTTCTAAATAATTAATTACGATGGATACACAAATTCGCTCAAAATATTAAAATCTTGTTTAAGTTTACGTATATCATTATTGTTTTACAATTATGTGACATTACCTCATTGTAAAAAAAAAAACATATTAGGAAATTTCTATGTATGAATAAAAATTTTACTTTGCAATCAGGAAGGAAAAATAATTTTTACTTGAAGTTTCATTTTGCGTAATTTTAGTATTATTATTATTATTACTTTGACGATGCAATTTATTTATTTATTAATCCTTTATAAATTAGAGATTGGAACTGGCTAAAAAAACCTTAACTGGTTAATTAATTATATAAAAATTTTTCTTTAAAATATTTATTTTGTCAAAAAATTTAAGCGGAAAATAAAAATTACATTATTCCATGTTTTACAAAAAATGTGGGATTTAATAATTTACTGAATTACAATGCTCCAAAGGCTTCGATGAGTAGTAAATCAATTTAGTTGTAACTCTCGACCCTCTTACATTCGTTTATCTATAATGTGGATGTGACTTCACTTCACCTACTGAAACAAAAAATTACAATTAAAGCGGGACGTTTTGTCATTTTAAATTTCTACAAAAAAAACCGATTCAGGTTTCTGACCACTAATTAATTTTCCTATCAATTAATTAAGAATGATCTGCATATTATTTAAAGATACGAGATCAAAACCGTCAATTAGATCAAAAAAATTAGTTACACGAATAAAACTTAATTCAAAAGAAACCCTTTGTTTCATTTTTCTTCCAATAAGCAAATAGGGCCAGATACTTTCACCAATTATAATCTTTAAAAACAGGTTCAGTCAAATGACCTCGGAGACGGTTTTTCTGGAAAAAGTCCCATATATCATCAGACATGACATGATACTCGGAGCATGCAAAGTAAGATTTATATTTGATTATTCAAATAATAATAATAATAACAATAATGTATAATTATCTCTAAATTTATTTTCTTGTAGGATATCAATTTCTTTAATTTGACGACTCCAATAAAATGAATCATATATGTGCGTCTAAATTGTTTTATATAGGATGTGTTTAAAGTCAAAATAAACGCCTAGTAAACAAAAGATCTTTAAGAAATCTAAGACGCATTATTTAATCAAATTTAAATATCTGTGTATGTAACAGTCGAATTAGACAGACATTGTTTGTTTTTTTTTTCGTAAAAGTCAACATAAACACAAGAAATTAAGAAATGTGAATTTAATTTTTCTGTTTTTTTTATTTTTTAAAAATGACAGGCAAAAATGTAAAAAAGAAAGAAAGAAAAGTAAAAGAAGGTGGATATAACAAAAATCCGTGCGGAAAATGCAAAAAGAGAAGACAGAAATGTAAACTTTCATGCCCCGGACGTAAAAATAACAGTTCTGAATTCGGTAATAATTTATAAATATAAATATAAATATAATTTTTTGCGATTATTGAATATTTCTAATTAGCATCAATTATATTTTATTTTTTAAAAAAAAAAAGATGAAGAAATGAAAAGCCATGTTTTAAATGGCAAAAAAAACATGTGTTTTTCAAAATCTGCATCTACAAATGGAACTGGAGATGTATTCCAAGGATATCCAACCGATTTTGGAAAAGGATATTCCTATTCTGAGAACAATCTATCAAGTGAAGATTTTCTACAGGATACCTTTATTTATCAAATGATGGAAGGAATTACGATTCCATGTATTTCAAACGAAGTTTTTCTAAAGGATACCTTTACTTATCAAATGATAAAAGGAATTGACATTCCATATAATTCAATTCCGTGGTTCAAATTTGATATCGAATTTAATAATTCATAGAATTATATATAAAAATTATTTATTATATGTATTTTTTAATAAAAAATGTATTTACTTATTATTACAAAAGTGTTGAGGGCGGAACATATCAAATAAACTTATTGATAATTGCAATATAACAACTAGAATGAGAATTTTCATTAAAGATTATGATGGCAACTATTGGAAGACTAATATATTAATGTGTAAAAAATCCAATTATTATTACTATTTGTTTTTTTATTGACTATTGTACTAAGATTAATATATAAATATTCCTGGTGACGTATCTACTGGCGGAATTTGGAATTGGGACAAGGACAACGATTTATCTCAGCTTGCACCAGGATTGGTATTTTTTTTGATTTTTTTCTAGACAAAAATCAAATATTCTCTGAATTTTTGAAATTCATGATATAATTTGTCATGCCACACGTTGCAAAAATAATTATAACTTTTTCTTATTAATTACAGAATAATCAGATTAGAAAAAAATATCATATTTGCATGTTATGTTGATATTTGGAATATTCATAGCTGTCTTCATGCATACACATCCCCAACTTCGATTGTATTTACATTGTCGGCAAGTAAAGATTTGTCTTTCCTCACTATAATTTCATTAATCCTTATTTCCTTATAATATTCCTTCAATTTTCTTTGTAAATATATAGTTTTCCACGATTTGAATTAATTAAAAAAGATTTCCAAAAACCCAAATGATATCCTTATATTTGAAAAATTTAGCTTACTGAACTAATTTGATCTTGGAACAATATAATGAGCCTTTAGTACCTCTGTATCTTGCTAAAATATATATTTTATATTTCCAATCCGTCCATATGCACAATTTTAGTGATCTAATACATACATTAATCCTACTCCTGCGGCATCAGCTGTGGTTGTAAGAGAAATGGTATCAACAAGCTCTTCAAAATCATATAAATGTCACAACTATCATGATCATTCTTTTATTAAAAAAGTAAATTGACAAAATGGGTTATAAAACCAATACACAAAAATTTCTAAAAGCCTATTTATTCTTCTTCTGTAGTTCCAGGACCCGAAAACTATACATAGGTTACTGCCACAGCCGAGTCAATTCTTAAAAATTTACTCGATGCCATTATCATAAATTCTTAATTTTTCAAAAAGAATCGTGCACCCACATTGTTGTTATTACTATCACTGTTACTATCATTAATTTGAATAAAAAAACCTATATACTGTATATGTTCGACAAGTATAAATGTCAAGTATTTTCTGCCAAATTCGAATTTTATAATTATTGATTAAGATTTTTTTTTTTAAACAGTTATAACATTCTAAATAATTACTGCAATCATTATAAGCAATATTTATATAAAAATTCCTGATGTTTTTTCTTAAAAAGTCCAGAAAAGGAAAAGAGAAGTTCACCGAAGAAGGAGTACAGAAAAACCAAATTCCAAAGAGGATAATGAAAAAGTAGCAGTAATAAGGATTAAACATCAATTAGAAAATTTATAATTTCCATATCCAAGATTTCATGCAAAATAACTTTAAAACAAACTTTTTTCATAAATATCCTTTTTTGTGTTTAAAATCCTATGTGCACTATTAGAATAAATGTGGGGAAAGAGAAAGAAGAGGTTATCTTTTTTCAAATCGACTAAATATAATAAATGAATCTAAATGGCCGTGTAACCAAAACCAAAACAATAGACTAAATCAAGAAGTTCATTTTGAATGGTAACCAAGGCTAGTTATATTAATATCAGATAATTGTCAAAGGGAAATACTAATTGTATTCAGTATTTAAATGTGGCTTTTTTCGTTTATCTCTAATGGAAACATAAACTTTGAAAAGAAATCTTTCAAAGAACAAAAAAATGCTCATACAAAATTACCAAAAAAGAATGCAGTAATAATTTTACTCACATGTTTAGAAACTAAAATTCGACTTGCTGTTTTTTGAACAATTTCAATACACATGAATAAAAAACAAAAGCACCAATAATTTATTACTACAAACAAATTTTTTTTATCGTACTCTAACTATTTATGCTAGAAATCCTGCTACAGAGCAGAATTGCAAAGACCACAAACGATGAGATGTTAAATGAACTGGAATCCTGGCGGTTAGCTACTACTAATGATTTATATAACCCAATTTCTCTCAATTGTGCTTATTGGGAACAACTTTATGACTTTACAATAACTATGCTCACCTGGTGCATATAATTAAGTCAATTTTGTGTTGAAAGAATCTCAAGCTCATTTTGAATCATCATATGCTTTTCTGATTATCTTTTTTATAATTAATAATTAATAATGTATATCACTTATTATTTGGAAACATCTGTTCTTGTTTTAATCTTGATTGAATTTAATTGTGTAATAATTACAATCACAAGTGGCGTGATTGAGAAAATAAAGTGGGTCATACTGCAACGAAACCACAATGGCACAAAGTAATTTGAAATTACAAATATAGCGGATGTAACAATTCTAATAGCACTCAAAATGTTGCACGAAGCCTTCTCCAAAACGTATTCTTGACTGCCCAGTGGATGGTGGAACATGTATGAGCGTACAGAGAAGCTCAACCCGATTAAAGAACCCTCGACCACCGGAACCATAACACTCCTCTTTGTAATCACAATATATTGGGAATGGTTGCACCTATTTTGAAAATGTTTCAAAAAAAAAAACAGGGTTCGGATTTCTAGATTTTTTTAATTAATATATTTTAAATTTAAACTTAAATTTTTCAAGTTGACAAAGAATCTAGAACTATGATCGTAATGCAAGTTATGCAGAATAATAATAATGCACAGCACAAACGGAAAATTGAATTCCTGTGGGCAAAATGTTTACACACATATTCGGTTAAATCTTGTTTCAAACTAGAATAAATACTTGAATTTATTTATGAAGTTACATGACATGACTATTATTTATCGCCAAAAAAAGTAAGACTCAACTTTTTCACAAATACAAAAGATTTTTTCAAGCTTCATTAAAGAATAAAAACGAAAGATTATGTCTCCCCATCTAATATCTAAGAATATTGTGTGTGATCTAACAAAAAATTATTTATTATATACTATTTATATAAATAAAATCTATATAAAATAAATAAATCCATTAAAAGAATGGGTGAAATTATTTTTTATTTCTCCAAAAAAAAAGAGAAATGTTTTATAACCACCAGAGAGTAAGAATGGAAAGGAATTCATCAATTCAATTCCATCTTCTTCTGCTGATGGTATGTTTAATGCTATTATCATGTAATAAAGTAGAAACTCGACTTTTAGATGGTAGCGATAATAATAAAAACAATCCAGCTTCGGGTACTCCGCAACAAAATTTTCAAGCGAAATATCCTCCTGAACCTTTTTTTGGGTAATTAAATTGTTTTAGTGCCGTTATCAAATGATCAATTAATGAGTTTGATGCTTTTCTTTCATGAAAAATATTAGTCCAGACGGTGATTCGATGATAAAATGTCCTTCTGACATTGTTAACGACGCTGACCTAACACAAAAACCACCTAATTGTGCAGATCCACTACCAGCTGATAATTATCCAATGCCAAGATGTATTTCTAACATTTTAGCAAATTATCGTTTGGGCAAGTTTGATATTGGGAAAGCAATGAGTTATCGATCTAAAAGACGAACTAGTCATTTGGTGAATAATCTTCTTTTTAACAATTGCTTATTCTCGAATTTGACTTTTTTGAATTGGCTAACTTTTCGTTTGGTTTTCTTTCTAGACTACTTTTTTTGCTGAATTTGTTGGTTATGATCTTATCAGTTCATCAAATAATGTTAAATCAGATCATCAACTGTATATACCATCTGATGACAAAACGTATAATTCATATTCATATAGTTCATTACCAGGTCAATTAAGCGATCTTAGGTTTTTACCTTTTAATCGATCGGATTTTCTTAATACTACTACACAAAAATCCAAGCGCACTAGTTACAATAATTTAACTCCTTTTCTGGACTTGAGTCCTATTTATGGTGTCACTGCTGAAAATGCAAAAAATCTTCGTGAAGGTAATAGAGGAAAATTAAAGACCAGTGGAAATGCATATGATCCTTACCCATTTAAGGATCCAACAACAGGAAATTATGTTACTGGACCTGTTGGAAAGCGAGCAATTAATGTTTTTACAATGGCTATTCTGACTATTTGGTTACGTGAACATAATAGATTATGTGATGAGTTTTATGAAAAAAATGGTGATGCATGGACTGATGATCAATATTTTGAAGAGGCTGTAGGTTTTATATTTGTTAATGATAGTAATATAGTAATAATTATAATAATAATTAATTTTTTAATTTTTTAATTAATCAGAGGAAATGGAATATTGCATTTTATCAAAGAGTTGTTACTGAAGAATATCTTGGTGTTATACTGGGTAAACCATTATCACCATATCAAAAATATGATCCAGATCTAACTCCAGGAATTGATGTTTTTTTTTCAACAATAACATTCAGATATAGTCATAGTGAGCTGAGTGATTTTTATCAAATTCAAGATGAATTTGGTAATGCAATCGTGGAATTATCATTACAAAATACTATGAAACTAAATTTACTAGAAAAATTTGGTGTAGCAAATTTGTTGGGATCAATGTCTTTGCAACGTCAAGAAGATGTTGATATATATTATTCTGATGCAACAAGAAATGTTCAATCACCTGAACCAAACACTTATGATCTTGTGGCATTTGATGCACTAAGAGCTAGAGATAGAGGTATGAACTTGTATGTGTGTGTGCACATGTGTGTATATGTGTTTTGTGTATTTATATAAAAAAATTTTTTATAGGAATTGCATTATATAATGATGTTCGTCAGGCATATGGTTTAGAAAAAAAAGATTCATGGGCAGATATAACTTCGGTTAAAGAAATACAGGATAACCTACAACAATTGTATCCTAATGGAACTAATCAA
>CAUDNR010000258.1:2804-97261 GCA_958430865.1 Entrophospora sp. SA101 | reverse complement strand
TTTTCATAATCTATATCAATATGGATGGGAGAGTAATACATTCCTGTAAGCAATCATACCAATAATATACAATTAAATACTGCATGATCTAGAACAGCAGTTGACCTTTTCATAGGATCAATATAAGCTTATAAATAATATCACACACTATGTAAAAAAAATTCGTAATTGTTGCTTCACTTTATTCTTTAATTGCAAGATAAATAATTGTATTACAGAAAGATGAAAAGACCACATGATTTGTAAATGTTGTATATAAATAATCTCTTAGAAAGCTCTCGCGGAAAACTTGTGATGGTCTAAAAAGAATCAAAATGATTATTTTCTTGTATAATAATTATTATTTTTAACATAAAGATTAACTTTTGATTAACTCGTGAGCTTTATTCCATTGAAGATAAAGGTTTTTGAGACAAGTTTGTCAATTTTGAAAAACATTTTGTTGTAGAAAAGGTTTTGCGTCAATAAATTAATGGACATGTAAATAGTGTTATTTGTGTAACCGTTCAGAAATCTACAAACAAAATAAAAATATATATATAGTTATATTTGGTTCCTCTCAAAGTTTAATTTGGTCACGAACTGTTGACATAAATCTCTTATGCAGGGAGTTTTACTATCCATTAAAACCTTCAAAAAAACATCTATAAAAAAATTATTAAGCCATCCAACTTCGACTATATAAAGAATACCTTTCTAAGTGGCCAAAAATTTTGGGAGTACTTACAATGCTTTCCAGTTAATTGCTCACATGAGCCTTTCAAATTTTTTTTACAATTAAATATACAACACTTTTTCCCAGCTACAAATCACGAATTTTTAGACATTTTCTTTATTTGTACTAATAATAAGTAATACAGATACAGTGCGTAACAAAAAAAAATTGGTGAAAT
The DNA here is from genome assembly GCA_958430865.1 of Entrophospora sp. SA101. Taxonomy (NCBI): domain Eukaryota; kingdom Fungi; phylum Glomeromycota; class Glomeromycetes; order Entrophosporales; family Entrophosporaceae; genus Entrophospora; species Entrophospora sp. SA101. The sequence goes on along the minus strand of CAUDNR010000258.1, from coordinate 96,368 downwards.
TTAGGAAAAGAATATTTTTGTTCTTTCCAGTAGCAAATTACTATATAAATATCATTCCTAAAGTTGTTACAAAGATTAAGAAGCTATTTTGATTTAAAAAGGATGTCTGAAAGTTTATTAAGTTCGAAATTTACCCACAAGAGCTTCAACTTAAAAACCTTCTGTTAGTTATATGATGATTATTCACAATGTTTATGTATTGAAACATCAATTTTTTTGGTGAACTTATTAAGTGAGACATAAATAATAAATGTTAAAAATTCCTGAAATTGGAATGATTTTTGGCAAATTAGTGAAAAATGAGTTCACAGATTTTTGTAATTGGATTTTTAATGGATCAAAAATTAACTTTGTTGCTTAATATTGAAAGCAATTAAAAAAATTTTTCATATCAAATTTATATTAATAGAAACCTCGGATTTTCGGTTTTCTTTTGATATGTTTTTTCTCCGTTTTTATTCAACCAATATCGAAAAACAAACAAATAAAATTTTCCAATTTTTTTTTGTTACACTGTAAATAATAAAAATTAATAGAGAAATGGTTTTTTATCTTCTATATAGCAAATTGGCGACTCTAACCACATTTAGAAATTGTTTGTCAAATTTTGTACTTGAACCCTGAACATGTGCATAAACTTTAAACTGATTTTGAGTCAACTCACGGGTGTGGTTCAGGTTCTGTCCAGGTTCAAAAAAACTCGTTCAAGTTCAGAGTTAAGTCAAACTTGAACCGAACTAATTAAACCCTCCGACTTTGACTATATGAAGAATATTTTTTCTAAGTGATCAAAAATTTCAATGCTTTCTAGTTAATTGCTTACATGGGCATTTCGATTTTTCTAATATACAACTTTTTTTCAACTACACAAACCACGAATTTTAGATAGGCATTTTTCTTTTATTTGCGTTTAATTATAATTTTAAAAAAATGATGCCCATTTAATAAATAGTAAAGTAAAATAATTTATTAATATCATTATTCTGTTGTTGTTGTTGTTATTATTTAACGGTTTAACAGTTGATTAACAATATTTTGAAGCTGAACTGCCATGAGAATCAGTTGATTTCTTGTCAAATCATTATAGTTATTATTATTATTATTATTTTGTAGATCCAAATTATTATTACTGACTCCAAAGAAATTATTAGAGTTTTGACGAAAGAAATCATTATCAACAGAGACTTGATAATGAGTATTTTGATCAATAGAATTATTATTAGCTGAGTGATAATAGCCAGTGAGATTATCATTGGTAGTAAAACTGGCCGGATTATTGATACGAGTGATGTTCATCGGACTAATTGAGCCACGGTCAACTAAATAATTATTATTGTTGACAATGCCCGTTAGATTATTACTGACGGTAGCGTGTCGAGGAATAATGTTTCGTTGTTCATTAGAAAGTGGAACAGGATAACCATGATTAATATGATTACAATTTTGATTATGATTATGGTTTTGATTATAATGATTATTATTATGGTTCATTGTAATTTATTAAATTTTTTTTAATTGACTATTTTGTTTTAATTTTTTTTTTTGGAGCTGGCTTTTTTCTCATTTATATAAATAATTTTACTGTAATAAAGTCATAATCTGGATCTATATATTGGTTGGAGAAGTAACGATCCACAATTCTAACCTGTTTTTTTTTTTTTTAAAGTTTAAAATTTAACCTGTTGTTTAATTGATCGATCTACTGTACGTGTGTACCGTACAATCTTAAATATTTTTACCTATTATTTATTTAACAAATAATGCGTATTTATGGAAAGATATTTCATTGGTTTTATTAGAAATTTGTTTATCTAAGGAGGAAAAAGATTTTTATTACATATTAGATAAGATGATGTTATTATTGCTCGTTTTTGCAGATATTTAGCAATAGTGTTTATTTTTTTGTGAAACACATCTTGTCGTAGCGATTATGCTTACTTTCGGGTCTGATAGATTGATTGTACTTTTATGGAAATAATTAATTGTTGTTTCTCATTTTGTGCGGAACAGATAAATAAAAGATAGCCCGTTTGTTGATTAATTAATTTGATAAAGAATGTATGAATGCGGAAAAAAGAATTCATCTCTTTCTTGGTCTTTGTTTTCTACCGGCAATTCAGCTTTCTTTTTCGTAAATGATCTTTTGATTTTCTTATTTAGGCAATCCTGTTCTTTTCGTAAATGATATTTTTTAATGATGTGAGACAAAAATTATAGATATTAAATATATTGTTTTCATAAAAGACTGATAATTTCGCCACATTGACTTTCAGTTAAAGTGACATTTTGAGCTTAAAATTTTTTGAAGGATTTGTTCAAAAAATTATGTTTTTTATAAAAATTTCAAAACAGCATAATGTTTATCCAAGACGTGAATCATCATATGTCGAAGATTATTGTGTGTTTTTGAACAATTCATTTTTTTTTTTTTTTTTTGAAGCGAGAAATGCTCTGTCAAAAAAATTTCGATCAAAGTTTAATAAAAATGACAGTAAAGTAAGATTAGCATGTATAATTTCGACTTAAATAACAAAATACTATTATTTTATTAATTTTTTTCATTATGTGCGTTTTTGTGCAATCATTGTTTTTGAAAATGTGCGCGATTTTTTTCCATGTATATATATAGTAAGTTTGGTTCGAATCGAAAATCATGGTTCGAGCCAGTTCATACGTAAGTTCTAGGACAAATTGAATTTGACAATAACAAATTTTGCATGCCTAATACTAATGTTATCATAGATTTCGATTTTAAAGAGTTGGAATGACAAAAATTACATTTGCAATGGGAAGGTACATCAAAGTATCTAAAATTTGGCGTTGTTATATATGTATGATGAGTTATAACAGTTTATGCAAAGGCAATTTTTCTTTAATTAATTAAATTGATTTCAATAGTCAAAATCTTGAAACGTTTATAACTTTGGGAAGCAAAATAGCTATACATGAAAAAATAAAACCATTAATAATCATTAATGAAACTTTAATCAAAATCAACAAAATTTTCTTTTCTTTTAGCTTATATATATGATAACATCCTGCTAATGTCACTAATAAATAAATGCCTTTAATTTTAATCATTACATTTCTAAATATATATAAAAAAATATTAATTAATAATAGAAAATGGTTGAAAAAAAAAATTAGTGATAGTATGAAACAGCATGGCGGACATTTGAATTTGTCACATGTGGCAAAATCGATTGGCGATCTTTTTTCTATTGTGTGACCGTTCTAATTCAATTATTTAAAATAGAAAAAATAATAACATGATCAAAAATAATTGTAAAACCCAAAAATATTTTGCAATAATATACCTTTCGTTGGAAACTTAATTTTGGTTAAAAATAATCCCGTTAATCCTGCAAACTGCAAGATTTTGTAATGAACCAAAGATTTCAAATTTTATATATAAATTTATTAAGGTGTGCAAAAATTTTATTTTTTTACTTTGAAAAAAAATAAAAATATACAATTACAAAACATTCAAATGCCTTTGTTTGTTATAGAGAGAGAAGTTAATTACAAAAAAATGGATCAAGGACAAAAGGAGAGTTCATTATTATTATAGAGATTCTATTTAGTGTTCATTATAGAAAGAGTGAACTGTAGACATTATGTGATTTGTTGATTACATGAAAGGTAGTTAGTTGTTTAAATTTATGCATGTAAAAATATATATATTGTATATTATATTATTGTTTTTTTAATTATTTTTTTTATTCTTTTGATTTAATTACAATATATATATACTGACTAGATATGCAATGTCCTGCAACTGATAATAAATAATTAATGATGCATTTGTTGATCAAATAAAATTTGTCTTCTTAAAAGAAATATTAATCAAAGAAGAAAAGAAAATACAGATCCCAATAAAAGAAATACGTAAGTGTTTAAAGGATGTGGTTGTTACAACTTGATGTCACTCTAGTTAAATATTTATAAACTTAAATTTTTTTTATTAGAACTGATGATGAATTTGGTGATGATGAATAGATCCAGAAGTTTGATGAGGTGTCATCTTCTGAGAAAGCTTGCTTTGCTTTTCAAACTAATTAACTGATGCACATCAGAAATATTAAATTTATTAAAAAGAGTTTTGATCAGAGAGGAGGAGAATGAAGAGGATAGTGAAGAGGATGAAGTGGGTGAGGTGGAGGCAGTGGAGGAGATGATGGTGATAATAATGAGGATGATGAGGTGCTAGAGGTGGTGATGGCAGAAGATAGTGATGGTGGTGATGAGGGTGAGGGTGAGGAGGATGAAGATGGTGATGAAGAAAATGATGGGATCGTTGATATAGGGGAGGTGTGGAAGGGGTTTAAATCACCCTGGGGAATTAGGGAGGATGGAACATTTGATTAGAAATAGGATAAATTGTAAAGGTTGAGGGAGAATGAGGGGCTTATGAGGACAAACCAGGCAATGTGGTTGAAGGCGAGGGAGTTGAGAAGGAGGTTTAGGAGGAGGTTTAGGAGGGTTTTGTTCTAAAAATTTTTTATTACTCTAGACATTTTGGTTTTCTGAAATTCCTTAATGGATACCTTATAAAATGAATCCCCTTCATCACATTAAGGTTGCTTGCTAAAACCTCTTGGTGACTGCCAAAACTCCAATAAACAATTAGTGTAGACTACATGTTAGTTGAAATTGACTCTCTTAATAGGTAATTGTTGCCAATTCCGAAATTTTAGAAATAGTTTTTCATAGTTGCTGAGATTATATCTGAAATTATTTGAACACTTTAACTCAATAGCCAAAATTCTTTTATGTCTATTGATTGATATTGTAAATTAGGTATAGTAAAATTCAAGGATGTCAATGGTGTAAAAAAACCTGACCGCCCTGATTACATAAAGAAAAAATATTCTGATTTTGACATCTTTATTGATGATAGTCCTAGAATAATTTTGGAAACTAGTAAGGTTTTTGTTAACCAGCCTGAAAAAATTTATGTAATGCCTGACTACAAGTGTTGCAAAGAACTACAAGGTCCTAATATTTACCATGCTAAAACTACTGTGAGTGATTTAAAAGATGAAGATTTTGCCAAAGATCCAGAGGAATATAAAAATAATATTTCAAAGAATGAAGAAAATTTTGATGGTAAATCTATTGGATTATGAATAGCAGGTATAACTTTAATCTTAGGTTTTTATAATTGCTATGATTTATGTTACTAAAAGAATTAAAAGGAAAAGGTAGATTAATTGTTCAATCATAAGACTTCATTTTTTTCCTTCTAAGGATTTCTATTTTTTGTTAGGTAATAGCACACCTTCATTCTGATTTCTTTTCCTGATGTTTATTATTTTCTTTCTTCTTGATAAATTTCATAGGTAATCCTTTCTTTTCTTAGATAAGCTTCAATTGTCTGAGTATCATTTATTTTGAAAATGTAAGGAGCAATTTTTTCACCTTGTTCCTCTTTTAAAATACTTCTGATAGTACTATAATTCTTGAGTTCTATAGTAGACCTGATATAAATGATTTTCACATTAATTATTTTTATATAGGAGTAATTTTATATCATTTGATATTAAGGAAAAAACAAAGATAACAAACAAATGGGAGATTTTAATAATCACATTACAAATTTTGATCCCTGAAATTCTTGGTAATATAAATGTTCACTTTGTTGCAGCATGCCCCAAATTAAAAATAATATATATTCTTAGATATCCAACCATCTAATTTTTGCACTCGCACTCATCTCATTAAATATTTTATTCTTTTATTGCTTCTAAATAAAATGCCTCCAAAAATCCAAAAAGAGTAGTAACTTTATCTAATTCTCAAAAATATGAATTGTTTTTTCTAGTCAACAAATAAAACTGGTTTAACTCTCTTGATAGATATATTAGTTTGAAAGTAATAAATACAATGAGGCAAACTACAATATAATCTTAATGATAATGATGATGTTATAATTAATTAATAAATTTTATTCTTTATTGGTGTCACATGCAACCAATGAAATGCTTTGTTTCTCTAAGTGCACACTATCACTCATTCCCACTTAGAGGGGGTTATAAGGGTTGTTATCAAAAATAGATTTTTTGTCTGGAAACTCGATTTTCCTAGTACAGACCCCATATGTTGAAGATTATTGTGTTTTTGAATAATTATTTTTATTTTTTTTTTGAAGTGAGAAATACTTTGTCAAAGAAATTTTGATCAAAGTTTAATAAAAATGATAGAGAAGTAAGATTAATTTTTTTCATTATGTGCATTTTTGTGCAATCATTGTTTTTGAAAATGTGCGCGATTTTTTTTCATGTAGTAAGTTTGGTTCAAATCGAACCGTCAAACCTTTGAATCAAAAATTATGGTTTGAGCTAGTTCATACATAAGTACTAGGACAGGTCCAAATTGAATTTGATGATAACAAATTTTGCATGCCTAATATTAATGTTCCATAGATTTCGATTTTAAGGAGTTGGAATTTATGACAAAAATTACAATTGCAATGTGGAAGGTACATCAAAGTACCTAAAATTTGGCATTGTTATATATGTGTGATGAGTTTTAACAGTTTATGCAAAGGCAATTTTTCTTTAATTAATTAAATTGGTTTCAATTGAAACGTTTATAACTTTGGGAAGCAAAATAATTATATGAAAATTTGGGCCTTTAAACTGCTTGTACTACATGACCAATAATATTAATATTATATATTACTAATAGCTAAATAACTGGCAATTATTTTACAAGTAATAATTTTAGAATCTGTTATCAAAGTCCAGCACCAGATTACTGTTATTATTGATTACTTATTAATTCATCAAGTAAGTGATTGATTGTATTGAATTTTTAATCAATTAGTTTTTATAATATCCAGAAAAGCATCAAAAAAGAGTCCAAAATAGATACAATCTTGGAGTAAATTCAAATGTTATTCACAAGTGAGGGTAGAATATGGTAAGAAAATTTTATATCACAATAACACAATTTAATTTAAAAATTTGGTTCATAGGGGGCCCAGAGCTCCGATTTCCGCCATACCAGTCAATTATAAATGAGGAACTTTAACTCTGCAATATTTAATTTATTTTGATAACAATAAACAGTGTTCATGTTCCGGAATTGATAGATGTAGAAATGTGAGACAAAGCATTCTAGAGGATTCACGTTGTTTCTAACTGGATTAAATCATTATTAGCTTTAGTGGGACTAGGTGTAGTCGACCGCGAAAACTGGGAAAGGTCGCTGAAAATATCGTGATAAAAAGAATAGAACAAATCCTTTATCTTCCAGATCAAAATGCAATTGACTATTCAATAAAGTCGTAGAAAATAAGGACGGGCAGAGTTCCAATATTGCAGGGAGAGAAAAAATACGACAAGAAACCTCATGAGGATTTGAATAATTGTATTTTGAACATGGATTCAGAGCATTGATTTTCACCATACCAGTCAATTATAAAGTTTTTAACTTGTGCAATATTTAATTTATAATAGCATCATGATTCTGCGAAAAATTTGGCCATAGAAGAGTTTCCGTAAAACTGGGTATTTGTGGCAAACGTCATTTTCTTTAGAAACTATTAAGCAACTCTAAAGTGTAAATTGTAGCTCGACTATTCTAGGGAAAAATACAATTGGAAAAATATTTGATAAAGTGGATAAAATTTTATACGTATGATCCATCAATAACTATTAATCCAAATGATTTTACAATTATTGGATGTTATAATATTTATAGATTTTTTCATTAAATTATTTTATTGTAATATGCTATAAATAGATATTCCATAACTTAATATAAAATTTTTCAAGAAATAAATAGAACATTAACTAGCGATAAAAATGTTAACTAGTTATTGATTCAAGGATGGGAATAATGGCAATGAAACAATCGACGAATTAATTAAAAGCGCACAACTTAAAAGTGATACTTCCAACCAATTTATCCATAACTATGTATACGGTTGATATATATTACCAAGGTCATACAAGCTGTAAACTAAACTTTTAAGAAAGCCATTCAAAAGAAAATTTATTAAGCTTAAGTTTTAGATTTGATATAATTAACATTTGTCCGTCTGTGCATGTGCTTACTCATTGCCTTGTGATACACCATTTCAAATTATGTCATAAAGACTTTTTTAGCTTCAACACGTATAATGCAATCCAATAACCCACCGCCCACCACCACTTAAGGTTTCGGTAGTCAATCTTAATTCTTTTGACAAATGAAAAGAATACAGGATTTTTTTATTATGCTGACAAAGTCTAATAAATAATAATCAACAACTACTCAGATATCTATAGTACAACCATAAGGTTTAATTCCTTACAGATAGCTTTCATTTCCTGAATTAACGAATAAATTATGGTCGGTTAATTGTTGTTTTGATATACAGTGTTTAATTGTATATTATTGGTATGATTGCTTACAGGAATGTATTACTCTCCCATCCATATTGATATAGATTATGAAAAAAAATATAATAATTTTATTTAACACTTTGTACAATGCATTTTGTGTTCTCAACCTTAATAAAAAACTAGTATTTGCATGGGAAGAACTTTTTTATTTTCTTTTGGGTCCCATCATCCAATTATTATTAATTTACAACACCAAATGTGAAACATTGTCCAAATAAATGTTCTTTACCAAAGGAAAAGTGACATAATAAGAAAGGATTATCGTGCCAATTTATTTAATAACTATGAATTACTAAAATTGTAATAATTTTTAAAATTAATGTTTTGAAAATGCCGAAGGTAATGATAGTTTTTGGCATTGAATTAATTCAACGGCTTTTCGAAATTATTTACTATTACTATTAATATTAATATTAATTAATAATAACTATTAATAAGAATGTTTGCATTATTGTTATTATATCATTGTTATAATTAAAGTGGCTGTGTGGCTAATGCATTGATTAACAAAGTACGGTGCGCTTATTTATAAGTTGATTAATAATCATTTGCAGCTAAAACGCTCTTTAAACTAAAAAATTTTAAAGAAACCAGAGAATTCTTTATAAAGTAATTAAGTGGAATAATGGCGAGTATCAAAAAAGAAATTGTACGACTTTTAAATTTTCTAAAAATAAAAACACAAATATGAATCTTTTGGTTCGTTTAGCTCAACAAAAAAGTATAAGTACAAAGTTTTTTGTCATTCTAGAAAATTCAAAAAATCAAAACTTGAGCAAAATAAATAAACCATAAATTACTAAATTTAGTAAACCCTCAAACAACCTTTTACAAAAAAAAACAACTTTCAACAAAATGAATAACCTTAACAATTCTTCAAACAACAACAGAGCCGTTTTTTTCATTGACACTAGTAACCCGAGAATAAATCAAGTCATCTCTACTAGTAGCAGTCATCCATTCATCAAACCACCCTTCCCACCTGTAATTGATGCTCGTGAATTGATCGTTAAACAAATCAATGGTAAATTGCCTACAAGATCTCCTAACGCTTTCATCATTTATCGTAAAGTTTTTCTGGATGCAGCACAAGCTAATGGATACAAGTTACCAATGTCTGTTATTTCAACAATGGTTTCCAAATCTTGGGAAAACGAACCTCAATATGTCAAAGATGAATATAAAAAACTTTCCAAGGAAGCATTCGATTGTCTCAACGAAATGAATCCAAAATCAATCAAACCTAATAAAAGAGAACGTCGGAATTTTATTTATTTTGGTCGGAAAAATAAATCTTCTAAAACCCGTCTTAATGTTAAACAATCAAATGGAAATACAAATAAAAATAAAAATAAAAAATCTAAACCATCTGCTACTATTATTGAAAGTAATGATAATATTGCTAATATTGCCAATGCAATTGATTCTTTAACTTGCGATAATTTCGATGATTTCGATAATTTCGATAATTTCAACAACAACAATACTACTTCATTTTCACCTCTTTCAACTTTTTCTTTGACAGATTCTTCAACAGATTCTTCGCCTGATCCTTCAATCGATTTCAATTTATTCTTCAACAACAACAACAACAACGACAACAACGTTGATATTCTTATTCAAAATATGCTAAACGCGTCATCTCTTACATCAAATCTTAATTATTCTGAGGATATTTTAAATCAATATTTAAATTTTTTCGATCAAGATATGTTGCTATCTACGACAACAAATGACTACCAAGCTTCACCAGACATTGATAATTTATATGAACAACAAAATTTTGTAAATTTAATTAATTCATTCGTTCAACCACCACCATATTCATCCTCAGAATTCGAAATATTTTCAGATAATAATGATGATGATTTTCAACAATTTATAAATATTTATGAACAACAACAATTACAAAATGATTTTTTAAATTGACGAAAATGGACTTGGAATTTCATATAATAATTTCGATAATATTAATACCATTATCAATAACACTAACACTAAGAATTTTGATGATTTATTATTTATAAATTAAGATTTATTTTAAATAATAAATATTTATGTTTAAGCTTTAAAATTAAATATATGAATATCTTTTATTTTTTTATCTCTTTCTATTTGTAAAAAAAACATTTATAAATGTTCTAAGAAACAATTTATGACTATGGTTTAATTAAAATGTATATACATGTAGAAATGTTTATTTAAATTGGAAATAGGGTTTAGATATGTAAATATTATATAAAAGGAATCAATTTTTTAACATCACAATTGTACTATATACTTGTAAAGTGATATTTAATGAATTTATGATATCTCGCCCATTTTATTTTCGTTGACACAAGAACAAGGCGAGAAAAATTAAACTGCTTAAAGATTATCCAAGGAAAGATTACTTGCGAAACTTACAAAGAAAAAAAAATCCTCCATGAACTTCATTACAGCCCCAATAATAATATATGTAGAGGAAAAATTGAATACAAGGAGTTTTTAACACGCCATTCAATTTATAATTAACGTCTTATCAAAATTGTGATGGTTTATAATAAAAGCGATCCCCCTTCAAAATGCATTTGCATCAACCGTCTATAAGACTCTAGGGTTAACCCTACCGCATGTAACATTAAATGTCGATGAAAGTATGTTTGGTATATATTGCAATAGGTCAAGCTCCTTCTTTAGAAAAATTACATGTTTAGGTCTTGACTATTCTTAATTGAAGATTTCTAATCATGTAATATAAAAGGTTAGATAAAATTAACATTGATGGCTTACGGAAACTTGGCAAACGATAAAAAAATGATTTTTGATATTGAGGAATGCGGTTGTTGCAGCATGTTGCAACTCAATTCATAGTTTAAATATTTATTGGCCTTATTTTTTTTATCAGTGCTAGAAATGAAGATGATAAAAATGACCTGTTAAAAAAATTTGACTTTCACATAGAAATTTTTGTTGCAAATTCATCAGATCATAAAACTATTATTATAGTAGTGGTAATAGAAGCAATAAAAGAAAACAAACCAACAAAAACATTAAATCTCTAAAAAAAATATTATATTATTATCGAGAGTCATTAAATTATAAGTTTATTTTAGATTTTACAAATAATAATATGCACAGAAGAAATGAAAATAACTCTATGACGTGAATGTTGGTTGACTTAATAAAGAGTATCATGGATGGTGTAACTGGCAGAATGTAAAGTAATTGCAAGGTATGCATCTAGATGTCACTATCACTATGCAGTGAGTTACACTTTTTGATAAGGGGAAACTAGAAATTAACAAGAAGACAGGTTGTGTTCTTATCCAAGAAGTCTACAATTTGTGAAATAGCTTTAATTATTTATTTGCAAGCACTTACAAGCTAATATAGATACAAATAAAACAAAGCATTTAATATAAAATTAAATGATTAAAACAAACCAATATTATTTAATTCAACAAAGTAATAATAACTATAACAAATAATGAATAAAAGCTGCAACTCCAAAGAAATCATTTAAATCTGACCACAGTACACAGTCAAATAGTATAACCAATCATGAAACGCTCCATGTTAACAACACTTCTTCTGCTTCTATAAAACTCCTCAACAAACATTCAACAACAAAACATTCAAAAAAGAATATCCAAACAATAAATATACGCACATAAACATATATTAACAAACATTCACTGTTACAACAAGAAATGATATTTACAGATATATAGTTGTCGTTAATCTTTTGATTAGGCTCTCTGTCTTGATCATCTTGATTAATTTATGAAATAAAATTACTTTGTTTCATTCAACATCCAACTGGGATGTTGGCCATCCTAAATAATTAAACAGTCCATTGAATAATGAAAGGTTAATAATTACAATAATTATCTCATGACACAGATAAGGTTGACAAAATCAGGGAGGAAAAAAAAAGAAAATAGAGAAGAGGCACAGATACATGGCTTTATAAATCAACTTATGAAATAGTTTTTTGGATTAGAGATATTATGAAAAAGGATTTAGAAAAACCTGTTGAACTAATCTCTAAAGAATGGAATGTGGGTACGATTTAATATATTTTTTCATTTATAATGCTTATCTTTTTTACATTCATATATTTCGGATTATTATTTGAAAAGATGCAAGGATTTTTTTCTTCCGAATCAGGGCAAAGCCTGATTTTAAGAGCTTTCCTGGCTGGAGGTTTTTCAGAAGAAGTTGAAGATGAAAAAATTACACCACTCCATATGCTATTTGGTAAAAAGTGGAATATGATTTAAATCATTAGATATTCACCCCATTGGTTGGAACGCAGTGATTCACTAGTATTTTAAGTTTTTTAAGACGGTTATAATGACAACGATGCTACTATCACAAAATTAAAACATAAAATAATCACGCCTTATTCATTTATTCATTCTGAAAATTTTATAATTTGTAACTTGCAAAGTTCTTTTAAAAAATTAAATTTTACCACCAAGGTAATAATAATAAAATATCTTTATATTTTTTATGCCTCAAAATAAATAGACTAATTCAAATTGTAAAACTTTTCGACCCAATTCATTTGAGTTTGTATACAACTAAATATAAATAATAATTATTAAAAGGTTACCATTTTTGATTTCTCTATCTCTTTCTCTAATGTATACAATATTAGTTATTGTGTGTGTGGTTTATTATTTCCAGAAACTACAACACCCAATCCTTCAGTTAAATCATTTTCAAATCTTTTAATATCCAATACACCATTGACATCAAACCAACTACCATAAGATTTAGAAATTTTATATTCTGATCCTTTATCTGTAGATGATAAAGATAACAGTGATTCATTTTTGTTCTTTAACTCAAAAATAATACTATAAAGATTTGAATATCTTTTAGCATTTGTATGAATAATCAAAGTGTGCTGTTGCTGTTGATCATCACCATTTGTTGAATCTCCAATGAATATTATGTCACTTTCAATAAAAAATAAATAAAGCATCAAGATTGTATTTAAAACAAAATATCTTTAAAATATTAGTAATATTAAGAAGATTATAATGAATGTAAGTAATGTATATTAGATATAAATAAATATTAGGTAGGATACATAATAATACATATGAAAGTGATTAGTTTAGTATCTTCAAACGGTGTTACATGTCCATAATAGCCACAAAAACAAGCAACGAGACATGCCAAATATCCTAAAATAAGTTTAACATCTGTATGGATATTGTTTTGTTTATATTTCAAATTACTTGTAAAAAACTATAAAAATAACATAAAAATAAATATTAATATAAATATTAATACTAAAAATCACATACTAATAATCTTGAATTAATTTACCTTTTGAATATAATCATCGCACGCAAATTTCAATTCTACAATATTCCACCTATTCACTTTAATAATTTCTTTGGTTTCTCCTTCTTAAAGAAAAAAATGCATTACACAAATGTCAATATTTTACTTCTTCTATTATCCTATAATTTATAATTTTACCTTTATTTGAAGAAGTAGAAGGAGTGGCAGTGAGTTCTTTTTCTGTTTCAGACATTAAAAAAAATATTTTGTAAAAAAAAAAAAAAGGTAGATCATCACCAATTTTAATTCTTGTCAAAAAAATTAGTTGTTTATCAAACGGGTTAATCTAAATTATGAAAAGCCTATCAAACTCAAAAGTTAATTTCAAACCAAGCAAGGAAGAAAGGTTTATTTATTGAATATGACATTTCTTTATGGGCAATCAAGGACAATATATTATTTGGTTTTCTTTTCTCGCTCTTCCTACTAACATAAGAAATACCAATAATAATAAAACCTTTATTTTGCTCTCTGAAAGAAGGCCCACATCATATACTATCTGTATATATGTCTTATATATATATATTTTGCTTATTTTCATTATCTTCTTGACTAGAATTACCCAACTCATCAAGATTAATTTTGGAACTAAAATTATTATTTCTTTGTTCTGATTGCTTGTCGCGGGTCGATTTAAATCCAACCCTTAATTACCAAATTTTTTTGTACATCACGATACTTTAAGTCTGGTAGATTCGTTCAAAATCTCTTCTTGCAGTTTCTTTTTTTTTTTGAATGAACTCTCCTACATTTAAACCTGTAGGATCTACCTCATTTGTCATCACAAAAGTAGTTGGATCGAAGTTTATATAGTTTTCTTTTTTGAGAATATTTTTCTTTGGGAACCCGATATCATTTAAATTCTTAAAGATTTCTCTTAAATTATCACAAGTAACAAATTTAATTCCTTTAATATATTCAACTTTCATATACTTGAATGTAAAAAGGTTTCAGTATGTGCTGATCGTTTTACTCCTTTACACATCATCAGTCCTGTTCTGATTCTGACACTACAACTACCACAACTACCACTATTTCTACTTTTACTTTTAAGAAAATATAAAACAAAAAAGCTATCAAGCAAGTACTTTTTTATTTCACTAAATTTTGAACTTGAAATTCATTGCGATATAATGTTCACCTTCTTTGGTTTTGTTGCAGCCTGCCCATATAAATAATAATAATTAATAATAATTAAACAAATTATAGAAATATATACCACGTTTCAAGTAATATTTTCTTTTGTAAACTTGACTGAAGAAGATGAAAAATATTTTTAAGAAATATATTATTATTCCCATCCATCCGACCATCAATCTATATACATCTATTTCTAATGAATAAGTCATCCAATATAAAAACATGCTAGTAAACAAAGCATGAAAAATAAATATTAATTCGCGATATTTCAATATTATTGTTATTATTGATATTTGCTAATGATCCTATCACATCACATTGTAATCAACCTCTCAAGCTCGTCCAATTTAAAATTCACGCAAACTTGATTTTCATATATAACATTTTTAAAAACAACATCCTCTAAATTTTAAACTTTATTTATTCCAAAGTATCTCTTAAAGAAGACGTAGTTTTTGGAAAATAGAAAAAATAAATAAAGGCAATTTATGATTGATTGTATTATTAAAATTTGCTATTGACATCATAAATAAATAAATTGATATTCCTCGTGGGATCTGCCTGCATAGATCAAAAGATGAATAATAATAATAGTGATTATATGGATATTTTTTCACCAGCCAAAGTTGCTAGTAAGAAAAATGTTTTTATGGAAGACGTCCAGACAATCAATAATAATAATAATAATGCTTCGGAAAGTAGACCACCTAACAAATTTATGAGTCTTTTAAAGGCTGTTTCTTCTAGTAGTGATAGTAACGATAGTAATATTAATACACCTATTAAGGATTCTGACACCACTAATATTATTATTAACGGTAACATCAATAACAAAGTCGAAAATAACATTGATATTAATATAGAAGACACCAACAATTCTAGCAGAAGGAATTCAATAATAATAAATAATAACGATAGTAACATTGATAGTAATAGTAGTAATAGTTTATCAGATACTACTTCATCAAATTTTCAACATAAAGTTCTTGAAAATGTTATTAATGAATGTTTGGAAGATTTTAAAACTTTATTACATAGAGATATAATGGATATGCATGTAGAATTAATAAGACAATTTCATATTCAACAGGTTTTTATTAATTTCTTTATGGGGGGGGGGGGGGGGTTTTAAAAAAAAACTAATCATTTTCGTACACTTTTTCAATTGTACAGAATAGTATTGAAGGAATGTTAAAATGTTATTGTAATGATGTGAATGAATTGAGAGAAGAAGTTAAAAGGTTAAAAGAAGAAAAAAATTTGTTAAAAAAGAAAATATCTAATGATAAGTTTTATCTTTAATATCGTTCTTCTATTAGGAAAAACAAACTATAATTTGTTCTCTTAATAATAATAATGATATTGTTAATACAGACTTTTTAAAAAATTTAAAATTCATTCATTAATAAACAGAAAATAATAATAATAATAATAATAATAATAATAAAATTATCAAGAGTTACTGAATCAAAAAAACATTTTACTTATAAATCTATCCTTATTAACTGGTATAACTTTTTTACCTTGGGTGTTTCTGCCCACATCTAGAAATCATCACATAAATTCTTTTTAAAAATTCAATAGAGCGTGCGCACACACACACCTCTAACATCTTTCAATTTATCTGTATTAAACTCGTTGTTACTCCATTTGTCGAAACTCCTTTCTGAGATTTCAATTTTTGATTTTTGAGTTGTGGAATATATATTATTAGATGTAAATATATAAGCATAAATGTAAGTCAAAATCAAATTTTTATATTTGTTTGGATGCAAAATTCTGATTGGCTAATTGGAATTTCACGCGCGTGAATTTCAAAATTCATGCACAACATAAATATTAGATTATTATTATTATTATATTAGATTAGATTGCGTCAATTTTCATCATGTTAAAAAATAGAAATTCGCGTATCAATCTCTTTAGATTTTAACACAATTGACATCATTCACCTTTCTTGTGAAATACCAAGATAAATAATAGATTGTTGGAATTATTTATTTAGAATTCATATTTTACATATTTTACAATACATTTTACATGTGTTAATAAAATCCTTTCCCACATGTAAAAATTTTACATCGTGACCTATCTTTGCCCCACATTTAATGTAATTTTTATTATCAAAGAATAAAAATATACACATGGGTTGTGCTGTGGTAGTAGGTGGAAACTACATTTACAATTATTTAACATATACATATGTTAATTTGATCAAATCGCATTCTTAAAATATTCAAAAATAAAATAAAACTTTTTTTAAAAAAACAATGAAAGTGTAATAATCTTTAGGAAGCAAAAATCTACAATAATATAGGCAAAAAATGCCTTTAAAGATTCTTTCATGAGGATTATAAGAAACAACAGATGAAAATGTAAACCTGTAAACTAAGGATGCAATTTGCGCAATTAAACGCAGCCTGCGTATTATGAACTTTATGAATACAAGGAATATAATTAAATCAAAATTTCATTAACTAAACCATTTACATCCTCTTCATCACTCTCATTAAGATCAGGTAGAAAAATCACATTAAAATTGGTTCCAATTAGAAATTTTAAATCTTCATCACCATTATCATTGAAATAATTTACATCATGTCATAAAACTTGTCAGAACCGAACCTTCATATTCTTCAACAGATCCTTCGACGCTTTCACTTAAGTCTCTTGAAGTGTTTCTTTCGTTTATCTAGTGTATGTCTGCGGAAAGGTTTAATTCATTTTTTATATTAGAGGTAAGTTTTGGTTAGTGATTCAATTGTTTGAATTCCAAATTTGCTTGTTAAATATCATTGAATTTACAGGATTAATATCAATAACATTATCATCACCATATTTCAAAGTTTTTCTAGCTCTTCTACAATCTTTTATTCATAATTTCAGATCAGGTAATCGGAAATGTATGTCAATGTGTTCAGGAAATCACAAATAAAAGGCTGGAAACATTTAACATTTGAAATTTTCCAACCAATTTTTGTTTTATATTCTAAAAAATGAGACATATATGTTAATAGCACACATATATAAATAAACTGATTAGGGATAAATAACTTATAATTTAAAATAAAAAAATGATGAAAATAAATATAAATTGTCAATTTTCCTTTCTAAACTTTCTCTCCTCCGAAATTCACGCACGTGAAATTCAAATTAGCCAATCAGAATTTTGTTTTTGAGGACTAAAAAAGAAAAGATAGGCGATTTGCAGTTTGCCTGAACAAGAAGTTGCTTGTTGTTACTGGAAAACTTCAAGAAGATGCAATTACTTAAACTTCCAATAGCTACATCGTCACCACCATCATCACTTTTTTCACTGTGTGTACCACCATCAGTGCTGCTACTACACCATTAATACCAATTATTACCATCACCACCAATATTGATATACAAAAGCTACTTTATCTTCTATACCTTCGTAAACGCCATAATCATATGATTAAATGACCAAAAAGATTTGCTTTCATAAATAAATTTAAAACCCACGAAGAAAATACTGTTTGAATGAATACAGTCATTATGACTAAGGATTAATTTTGTTTAATAATCATTAAATAATTTTACTTGAACGAATATTAAATACAATAATATATATACAATAGTAATGAATATATTGATATAGTTTTTACAATAAATACAATAAAATTAAATATGTTTATTGGTTCATAAGTTAATAATAATTTCAAACACTTTTATGAACATATTCTCTCCAACGATCTTTATATAATTGATGTTGATTATCTGGATAAAATGAGTGAATGTTGTTACGATAAATTATCCATTGTTTTTGATATTAATGTGATTTTGTAGCCACATGTTTAAAAGTGTCGGATATGTTGGAAATAAAGGGAAGGAAGAATTGGGATTTGGAATTTTTTTATCTAATCATTATTTAAATTATAAATATAAATATGAATACAAATAAAATAAAACGATATAACATGTGCATACATGATGGTGAAATGTGCCCTTGTATCTGTTTATCGAAAGCCGAAAAACTTAATTTTGTTGAAATGATGGATGTAGAAGTGTAATGTTGTAAATGTTAAGGAGGTTGATAATTTCGTCTGCCATGAACCATCTATTTTAGTAAAAGTAAAAAAAACCGTAAGTCTAAGCAGTTATTCTAGGAACACAAAAACTATCTATCATTATTTCTATTGTAATTATGACTACAGTATATTTATATAGAAAATATTAAACCATTTACATTGTCTTCTAAACCGTGATGGTGGCGTGCAAAGATCAAGTCCCTTTTAGATTATCATGAACCTAGGTTATACAGATAAGACCAGTGTTATCCTACTCGTGACCCAAACTATGACCACGATAAAGAATAAATGTAAACTTTATAGGAATAAAATTCTCAGAATAAACTTGCTTTTGTTTCGGGTTCTGAGATGGGTTAACAAAAAGTGGGTATGAGCACCCCATATGGTCCTGAATCACAGAGTGATCGGTTTTTATACAGGAAAATTCGAAATCCAAAATCTCAAATGAGTCCCAAGAAGGTACTCTGCTCTTTGAGCACAAATCATTTGAAAAAAATTAGCGATGGATTATTTACATACATGTCAACATTTTAATCTACAAATGACTATGCCATGCAAATAGGATCAAAATATAAAAATGATTTTTGGGAGGGAAGGATGTTGTCATCGTAGCAGTATAAATAAAATGACATGATATCTATTGTATAATCTTAATAAATATTTAATGATAATTTTTAATCTAAAAGCTTAGTATCTCAAGTTTATATACTACAAAACTTGATCGCACTTTTTGGATTCTGATTCTGGAATTATTATCATACAAACTACCAGTAACAAAAATGTCAATATTAATTTCTTTTAAGGTTGATTTTATTCATTGTGAAGCAACATTGATAAAAGTGGAAATTTTGTATATTTGTGAGATTGAACAAATTATAATTCATCCAAAAATTCTAAAAAATAAAAAGACAACTTCAAATACGAATAGATATCTACATTCCATAGTTGAGATATGATGATGACATTAATAAATCAAACAATAAAATTTTGATGAATTATAATATTCGCGTTACAGCGAACTTTTAGAATCTTACTTCGCATATATAAACATATAAAATTTGTTAAGATGTATTTTTCTTCTTCTTGTAAATCAATAAACAATTTAAGCTCTATGATATACAACATCATCTAACATTCACATAAAAATTCATAATATAGTAAAGGTGGTGATTGATTAATAATACGGGAGTTTAATTTTAAATATGTATGTATTTTTTTTTCATTAATAAAAAAAAAAAAACAAAAAATAGTAATAGGGATGTCAATCAATATAAATCATTCTTGGTTTTGATCACGATTTTTATGTTTGTTTTGATAAGTAGCGATAAAAATCTGGAATTTTAGTGATTTGAATCCTAAAAAAATTAAAAATCAAAATTAAAATACAATTTTTTTAAAAAAATGGCTATATTAATATTAATATAGTTTATTTCATACTTTTTTACTGTTAAAGCTTTTTGGAAACAAATTATATCTCCATTTTGTATTTCAGATTGATCAAATGTTGATTTTTGGTTCATTTCTTTTATCATATTGGGATCAATTTCCTAATAATAATAATCAATATTTATTAATTTATTAATAATAATAATAAACAATTAAGTTTAAAATTTTATAATTATAAATCATAATGCAGTGAATGGCACATACTTCATATACATTGAGTGGAGTATTTACTGGGAAGTTCTTTTTTTTACATAAAATTGGATAAATGTCACCAACTTTACCAGATCCTTGTACATAAAGAGAACCAAGACATCTACATGATATACATAGGTATGTATAAATATAAAAAAGTAATTGTCAAAATATTAAATTCAAAAAAATATATCTGTAACACATACTCTAAAGTTTGTGTGCAAGGATCAAAAAATTTCAGAAATACTAAAGATTTTCCACCTGGTGAAGGAAACCAAGTCTAATAAATAGATTTAAAAAAATTGATTTTGGATTTTGTCAAAATATATTTAAATGAAAATCTAATAAAGAATGAACGAATAATTTACATTGTCAATTAAAGGTTTATCTGCAATTTCCAAATATAATGTATTCTTGTATGGCATTAATTTAGCACAAATCTCATCCATTGCTAATACATAATGATCAAAAAAATGAATAATTGACACATGCAAAAATATTAAATTATTAAAAAAAAGATGAAAAAATTGAAATCATACTCAAATTAAAATAATCAGATGATATCAATATGTCAGGTCTGACAGTTTTATTTTGCCTTGGTCCAAAAGCCCAAAAATGAATTTGTTCAGGTTGTTTTTCATATTTGACTGCTACCTTCTGTTTAAAATGATTGAATGGAGTTGTTTTAAGAATTTTCATTACAGGAAGAGCTGATATAAGATCTTCTTGATTACTAAGATTAGCAAGGTCAAGTCCTTTATGTACTTTGAAAGTATCTTCAGTGATGAACTTTTTTTAAAAAATATATATTAATAAACTTTATGCAAATAATTCATATATAATTCCAAATTAATATTTAACAAAAATTTGAATAAAAAACACTCAACTTTTATGTACACATAACTTTCATTGGCTTCATTTTTTGAAAATATTATTAAAATATATTTTTCATTTTTACTATATATTAGATTTAAAATTAGAAATTAAGAGTTTTATTTTAAGTTTCAATTAAACCTTTACCTATTATTCTTGGTCCTTTTTGGAGTAATAACCTTGGTTGCCATTTATTACTAAGATTGTATTCAAGAATTTCTTTATAAACTTCTTTATCAAAAATATTTTTGAATGGTAAAATTCTTTCAAAAAAATCATTTGAAGAAATTTGATCAAATCTTATTAGTGGAATAATCTCTTCTAATGTATTTTTCAATTGTTTGAAATCATCTTTATTCCACTCTGAAACACTATTTTTCAACTCTTTATTTTGCCAAATTCCTCATTGAATAACATAATCCCATATTTCAATTTCATTTAATTCTAAATCATCTTTCTTTAATATAGTTATTAGCATTGATTTTTCAATAGTTACAAATTCATTAGATTTAATTAATGATATAAGATTTTCATCAATTAATACATCATAATGACATTGAAGTAAATTGAATGTTCTAATTTTATATTTTGATAAAAATTTATGAATGTGAACTAAATTAAGTTGAATCCATTCTCTTCTTTTAACAAGTAAATGTTTTTGCAGATCTTCAATTAATTCATCAAAGCATAGTTCATTACATGCTTCAAGTAGTTCAAGAATTTCATCTGGCTTGAGATTATTAACATTGACAAAACCATTATAAATATATCTTTAAATGAAAAAAGAGATTTTAAACAAAAAAAACATAATTAATTAATTAATATTAATAATTTATATTAAATTAATCTTACAATAAGAGAACTTCAAATATTTTTGGAGAAATATTTTCTTTTTCAAATAAAATGAGTCCATCAGATTTTTTTGCCCAATTATTTGACAAAGCTGCTTTAAAATACAAAGATCTTGATTTCAAAATAGTGGAATGAGCTTTAAAAGTTTTAATGTCTTCACCTCCTCCAACTCTAATTTCTACATCATAAAAATCCGATTTATCCAATAAGTTTGTTAGATCGTTTACAAGTTTATCAATATATTTTATTTTTAATGGTAAAGTATCTTTATTGAGTTGTTGTAAAAATGAAAAACTATCGTTAATATTAAACATTTTTTTAAGGTTTTATTTATTTTAAATAATAATAATTGTTTAATTGCCGATCCGCAAATGAACTGAGAATTTAACAGTGATCGGCGAGGCAAAATTAACAATTAACAAAATAAAGTACTAGTTTTTTGTATTAGTGATTTTTTTTATGAATGAAGAATCCCATAGAATACTATATTTAAGAATTAAAAGGCTCGGAAACTTTTCTATGTAAGTATAGGAGATTTTGAATATTCAATAACATAATAAAATTCTCAAATTTCAAAAATGTTTACCCTTTTAATAAATTCAAATTAATATTAAAATTGAGTTGTATTATGAATAGAAATTCTAGTCATAAGTTCCATCCAAAAGAAAAAATAAAGATTGATATTTTTGGTATTTGTATTTATTGCTGAAAGCCTGATTTCAACATCAGAAGTTGAAACGGATTCAGATGATGTAAAGAGTAAGAAGGTATGCTTCCCTAGATAAATTTCATTTTTCTAGTTAGGAACACTAGAAGTCATCTATACAAAATTCAGCAGAGATAAGAAGCGTAAATGGAAACTTCTATCTCTCCAGCCGGAAGTTTCAGTAATCACAAGAAAATCGGGTCTGATGACGGAGTTGAACATAAACGCGAGTTTACAGAGGAATTCCAAAAAAAAATGGAAAACAACAAAAAATGAGTCTTGACATCTCGAAAAGTTGTTGACGATGAATTGTACAAGTTTTGAATGAGATGCCGTTATAAACACTAAATTCCTATTGTTTTTAATCAAGTTATTGGTTTTTTAAATTAAGCCATCAACACGTCAAAAGTCTCTGTCATTCTTTTTTATTGATCCAGATGACAGAAGTTTCGTCGAAGAAAAGGTCTCCGCAGAATCTGAACTCAAGGAAATTCGTACATACAAACCAAAACCACTTTTAGATATCCCCAATATTTGTTAGGATATCTTAGTAGTTATCAATTGGTGCGTATTCCAATGATATTATGTGCTTCGGTCATTGTTCATAAATGATATTTTTGACAACTTCTTCATTTGAATTTCTGACCTCAAAACACAGGTTTTTAGATCGGAGCCATGGAAATCACTCTACAATCGACAAAAGGATTTGCTGTTGTCTCAAATAGAAATGTTGGGATCACCTTCCCAACTTTCACAACTGGTTTCACAGAAAAATGCTATATATCTCAAAGAACAAGTTAAAAAAATGTAAATAACTTCAATTGAAAAGCAGAGGGAGAACTAATTACGCACCATTTAAATTAAAATAAAATCGAACCCTGTAAAAAGCATCCTTAAAAAACTTTTATAGTTTTAAGTTTATTTTTCGTTTGAAGAAAGTGCTTCTATGGCAATAACATGAGCCATGAAAGATTTTAAGTAGCTTGTAAGATGGCTAAAATTGCGATATCCAACATGCAGAAGAAAAAATCGAAGAACGGGATGTTGCTTATCAAGAATTCTTTGATAAATATGACCACTCTCAGTTATTTAGTAATCAAGTTTTATTACTTATCAAGAAATGAAAGCAGGAAAAAAGAGAATGAAGATTTAAAATACTATAAAAGTAAAGGAAACAAAAGCATGCAAAACTTTTTTGGGATAAATGTAGCAATTGGAAAAAACAAAAAACAGGAAGATTTTTAAGTATAGTTGATTTGAATACTAGTTTTACTTGACTAGATAATATGTATGATGACTAGGGATGTTAAAAGTCTGGTCCAGCCTAAGAATGGTGAGTCCATGCTTGGAACGGACCGAACCATCGGACTTAAACCTTAGTCCGGGATATTAAACATTATTATTATTAGTGTTCGTCCATCATATGACAAAAAAATCAAGATCACAACTATAAGGTTTGAACAAGTAAACTTGTAAAATTGCGAAACTTAAATGAAACTTTGTATACATATAATTAAAGCTACTGGACAGTGTACTTTTGTTAATAAAGTTTTATTGAAAAGGTAGTGTGAAGTTCAACATATGTTGCGAATTCTATTAGTAAAGTTACGATTCTTGTCTTCTAGTATATTTTTTTGTTAAATTAAGGAAAACTAAATGAATAGTCTTCAAGTTAACCTTAACAACTATCGATTTATAAAAAAAAACAATAATATTTCATTTTATATTATTATATACATATAGTAATAGCAATAATAGAAATGGGAACACCTTGGCACGAATCATCACTGGCTTCCAACATCAGCTACAAACTCTTTATATGAGCAAACAATTCACATTTAATAATGGATACAGACGAGAAAAAATCTTCAAATATTTTACTTATGGCACAGGCTTTCAAACGTTCTACTCACAATATTATATTAATATTTATCATATAACTGTTAATAAAAATGTCAACCTTATACCAGGCTCCTAAAACAACTCACCTATATAGTTTTTTAATCTTTCTTCGATTATTGGTTGACGAATTGCCTTGATTATATTGTTCTTGAAATCTCTATGTTCAATTTCCTTTATATAAGTAAAGGTATTATTTTGTAGTTAAAATAAGCAATTGGACTCAAATTAATACGGGAAAAAGCTCCATGCATTAGTTGTGGTAGTTAAGGTAGAAGGATTGATTATAAAATTTCAAAAAGAAAATTTTGCATTTCTATATGTACCCATGTAACCACCCTTAATATAATTTTTTATTTTGGATATATAACAATATATATATCGATATGAGACTATCTGTGTATCTTTGTTTATTTTGTTGCTTATTCCATTATCTTGTCTGACTCATCGAAGATTATTCTTTTTTTGACCCCCCCTGTGACATAAGCGTTCACTTTGTCTGGTTTTGTTGCAAGAATAGGATATGTTTTTATATATTATTTATTATTATGAAATAAAATAAAGATGAATAATAATAATATAATGATAATAATATAATGATAATAATAATAGCAAAATGCAAAATAAATACAAAGAAAGAAATAATAATAATAAAGTCAATTATTTTTGATCCTATTCATTTGGTGTATATATATATATAGTATTCTAATTATAATTAATTTGCTCAATTTATTTTCAATTTATTAATTTTTAAATTAATTAATTATTAATTAATATATATATATATATATATATAATATAATATGTTAGCTAATTATATAGTCTATATATATATATAAATTATATTTATTCTTCTTCCATAGGCAAATCGGCTGGTTTAACAAGACCTGGAATTTTCAACGCATTTGCCATTTCTGTTTTCTTACGAAGTTCGGCCTCAGCTTCTCTTTCCTCAAGATATAAATCTGCATTATCGCCTGCAAACTCTTTAAGTTGAATAAGAAAATCACGTAGATGTAATTTGAATTTCATATTATCTTGATTTAGTTCAAAAAGCCCTATAACAAATGAATGAAGTTGTGCGCTACATATATATATATATATTATAATTATATTAATAATTGTTATATTGTTATCATTATAAGATTAAAAAAAAATACAAACGGTTGTAAATGTGTAAAAGCATTCTGTAATAAATTTATAACATATTCTCTTAAATATCGTTGATTTGTCATCTCAGGATCTCTAATTTCAGGACTAAACAAAGGCGCTTGTACTACTCCTGATTCCACAATTGAAAACATAAATTGAAGTACTGCACATTGCATTTTAAATCCTTTTTTGATATATTTATTTATTTATTAATATATATTTTTTTAAAAATTAACAAATAATTAATTCACCAATTCAAATAATACCACTTACCACTTTTGTGATCTGTATCTGTTAAAACAAAGAATACATCTTGTAATAAATTAAGATAATATTGTTGATAGAATGCATTTGCTACCGCTGACTCTTGATTTGAAATATTGTTCAGGAGTTCTAAACAAATATGTAATCCAGTATCTGCAATATCTCTCATTGTATGCTTAAATGCCCATACAATACTATCCATTATAAGTTTAAATTGTGCTGCAGGTAATGTAAGTAACGCTATTAAATAATAAATGTGTAAAAATACAAATTTATTTCGTCATTTTTATTTTATTTTATCATAGATATATAGAAATATTTAACCATAAATAATAGTAACCTGGGAAACAGTGTTGATTAATGGCTCGAAGTAATTTAAAGAATCCAACGCGATGTTCAGGGTATTCCGAAAAATCTTTATTAATCATATTTAGAGTACATTCAAACACAGCACTCAATATTGAGGGAATTTCATTCGTGATGCTAGCCTACAATATATATTAAAAAAATATAGAAATAATTAAACAGTGTAAAGGAAACTCTCGCATAAAATATTAATTCAAATAATACACAACACATACCCCCAATTTTGATATAATAGCTGCCATTGAACTTAGCACTTCAGCGTCTCTTGCAGGCTCTACGTTTGTATTGTAGTCGATAAGAACTGATGTTAAGAATGGTGGCATTAAATGTGTTATGATTTGACTTGTATCTTCTGCCTTAGTTATATAAACTTCCATTAATTTTAATGTTTCTTTTTTGATAACCCTTAAATTACGTACACGTGGTGTTTTTGTTGCAATCAATCCTTTTTATTAATAAAATTTGATTATTTATTTGTCATAAATAAGTAAATTAATAAAACAACTTATGCACACTTCTTCAAGTGTAAACAAAATAGAAAAAATACTCGTACCATCTTTTGCTACGCTATCTGATATAAGCTGACTGACTGCTTTGTATAATTCAAATAAACTAAAATAAATTCTAGCAATTTGAGTTGAAAATCCGCCACCTACCGCACTACATGCAGCTACATTAGTTTTTAGAATGTGCCCTAACATTTTAGTATTTTCAGGCACATTTAACGCATCCAAGTTTTGAGAAATTTGTGTCAATATTCTATCCCACTAAAAATGATTATATATAGATTTATTAGTTTGAATTTTGATTTTTTAAGTTTTTAGAAATTCCTCGTTAAAAAATTTAACATACTCCTGCATTTGGAAGCTCCATATATTGAGCAACCAATCGTTCTTGTGCAGTCTTATTAGTTTGTGCAGATATCATATAACCAACAGCTTCATAAAAAGTTTGAACCTATATCAATAGGCAAGTTATATAAATAGATTTGATTAAAAAAATTATATAATACATCTACTAAATATACATCTGTATATTTTCCTTAATTTTAATACCTGTTGATGTGATAAATCTTTCGTAATAGTTTCAATTGTATTCAATATTTCATCAACGAAAGGTACACTTTCACCTTGTTGCGGTATAATAAATTGACGTCGACATTTTTGTGCTATTTTAATAAAAGTATCACACGCCATATCTTGTACACCTGTATTAGTGTTGTAAATTTCAATAAGTATTGAATTTAATTAATTAATTCAATTTAAATTAAAATACATATAGTTAAGACGTGCCTTCATGTGTTTCGTGCATAAACTCGAATAATTTATTGACAACAGTTTTCAAAAATTTCCAATGAGCCTTGAGAAACCGAGGATATTGCCCGACAATATACATGATATTTGATGCAACTATGGCCTTGTTCTCTTTGCCTCGTTTTTGTTCACATAAACCTAAAAGTTCTTTAATAACAGTTACCAAAAACCGTTTTTCTGTGTCTTCGTCTATATTCAACAAATGACAATAACAACACACAAGTATATAATCAATATCCTGTGACTTTTTTTTCAAAAAAATAAAATAAAAATAAAATATCTTACACATTGCGCCAGAAATAGAACCAATTGCCCAACAAAGTTTACATAGATTATTCCATGACCATTCTGATCCATCAACCTTCATTCAAAAAAAGAAAATATATATATAAATTTATTCTAGTTGGAATATCGATATTCAAAAGAAAAAGAATAGTTATTACCTGTTTAGTTAATTTGTTTGACATAATACTCTCGGTATCCTGTACATCTAAATTTGTCAGGTAGACCAAACACTCGCGCATACTTTTGTATAAAGTGATTGTATCACTATCTTTCATAAATTCACGAATAACCTCACCCTCTTCATTTTCAACCACAAGAACCTGAAAATTTAGTTAGTTACATCTGTAAGTGTCGTTATGAATACATAACACATTATTTTTTTTATTTAAAAAAAGGAAAGGGCGTCACTTACCTCTTCTGGTTTTACCATACGATCAATCATAACAACTCTTAAATTTGATAAAATGTCAACGTAAATATGTTTTCTCAATGGAATGTTGGCAAGAGAGGTAGGGGCTGATGAAACACCAGTTAGAGAAAGAAGAGGCATTTCAAGAACAGGTAATTGTGTAATTTCAGCATATAAATCGCTGGACTATAAATTAAATTAAAATTATTAATATCATTAAAATAAAAATATTATTGATTTTATTAATAATGATAATAAGTATAATTACCAGTCTACTCCAATATTCCAAACAAACCTTGAAAACTTCACGTTCTTCAACTTGGGAAATACGAAGGAGCCAGTAATGCGCAGTTATAAGAGCGGAACGGTTCTGTGGTAACTCCAATATCTAAGAGAACAGTCCAAGCAAGATTGAGCTATAGTAACATTGTTTTTATTTTATATTTATATATATATATATATAAGGGGTTTTTTTCTTTTTTTTTTTCTTTTTTTTTCATATAATTGATTCTCAATTTCTTGATAATTAATTATTAGATCCGGTTGTTTTTTGGCTTTTAGTTATTAATGATATTAATGGTAACAGTAATAATAATAATAGTAGTACCTTTAGGTGAACAGTTAAAAAACTTGTCAAGAACAACGCTAAGTTTTGGATAAATTCTTCGAATTCATTAGAGCTGTTATTATAAAGAACGGGCAATTCTACTAATAAAACAGAATATATTATATTATTATTTAATAATAAGCTATATTTGTTACGATAAATTAATAAATGTTTTTGTTGTAGTTGTAGTTGTAGTTACCGTTTTCAAGTGGTATCAATTTGTCTAGTGACGTCACAACCATGCTAAAAAGTTGAATTAGTTTGGTGCCATGTTCCGGATCTATGCTTATTGCTGCAATCTCAGTCATGCACTTTAATGATAAATTTCTATAATCATCCAATTCTATAAACTAGAAAAGAAATTTTTAAAAAATGTTTATCAACATATAAATATGTGTATATCAATCAATCTATAATAAATAACAAATAAATTTTTACTCTAGTCCATAAATTATCAATTATACTAGTTTCAAAGATGTATCCCAAAGGAATCCAATTTAAAAATTTTAAAAGCGTTTCCAAAGTTGCTTTAATTAAACTTGTTTGATTGGCTGTTTGTAAGACTTCGTTACAAAGTTCAAAAATCTTTGAAAATTCATTACACATTCTTGCTTTCAAATTTTTTGTTTTAATTTGTGTCATTTGTTCAGCAGAATAATCGAAAATCTCTTCACTAAAACCAAAAGGGATCAAGTTAATTTATTTATTTATACATATTCTCAGCAATAATAATCTTTATTATTATTATAGAGACAACTTGCCTTAATAATTTTAAAATTGCCATATTATTTTCACATATATTTAAATTTGAACGTCCAGTACTAACAATCTCAGGAATGAATTGTGGCCAATTATGTGGCCATTCTTGTTTAAGTATCTTTTTTTGATTTTTGAAAAATACATTAGCACGCACACGCACACACATGACATGTTATAATTTTGTAAAGAATATATGAATTGTTGTTGTTATTATTAATACCTGTACTAGAATCAAATTAAGTTTACTCAAATAAGTTTTCTCTTTATGAAGTGATTGTTCATTCTCAGAAGTTGCAACTATTATACTGACAATGAAATTACGAATTCCTGTTGATCATAATACAATTTGATAGATTAAAATTAATTGGTGGTTAACGAATTAATAATTAAAATCTTTTTAAAATAAATTATTTTGAAAACTTTATTGTGTGTAATACATGCCCATTTGTTGTTCAGGAGGAAGAATCTTCCATCTTGTTTGAATAAGTTTTTCAAGAATTTGTAATGCAATATACTGAATTAATCAATATCGAATATATATAATTATATATTCATAATATAATTTAATATATATATAAATCTCATGCAATTAATCAATAACACACAATAGACATTAGTTAAAAATTAATTTGAACCTTTGTATGAATATATTTGGATTTATCTAAAAGAGAATCAACTTTTAACCAAGCATCAGGATGTTCTTTAAATTGAGTTAAAATTCGTTGAGCCAGTTGTTGCTAAACAGGAAAAAATCAAAATAATCACGTTCATTAATCAATACTCAATCTTAAAGAGACGCGTTGGATAAATCAATAATATATGTGATGTTTCTATGACAAATCAAACCTGTTCTCCAACACCAGTATAAAATGTTTTGACAACTAGATCTAACTTATCAACGTCAAGATCTTGTGAGAAATCTAGAATGCTCTGATCAAGTGTGTTTTAAATTGTAAAAAATGTAAAAACGCGTCGATTCCAATTTGTTTACATTTTGACATTAGTAAGATCAAAAGTAGTTGATAAATCTAATAGTAGCTACTTTATATTAAAATTTTTACCTCCATTATCAGATCTATTGATTTTTTTTAAAGACTCTTTCAACAGTTATGAATCAGAATCAAATATTAATAATAATAGAAAGATATATATATAAAATATAGATATATATAAGTCAGATCTAAAAAGAGCTTAAGGTTAAATAAGAAAAAATATATATAAATTACTAGTAAAATAAAGCGAAACACACAAATATGATGGTATCGCGTCTCAACCAGGAATTTTTATTAATTAAAAAAAAAGAATACTTTATAGTAAGTAGTACAAAGAATTTTTATAAAATGCTTGGAAGTAAATTTTTATTTTATATTTATTTTTTTTTAGAAAACAATAAAGAATTTGAAAAAAAAAATTTACAAGTTAATTGTTATTATAAAATTATAATATATAACATAAAAAAAATCGTTGTGACCTAAAGGACACTAAGTAAAGGGGAAAAAAAAAAGATTCGGATTAATCTGATTTGCCAAAATTATAAATTTAAATGATTATTAATCAATAGTGTAACGTGATGATTTAAAAACTTTTGATTTTTCTCCTTTATTAATATAAGAAATAGTTAATACAAATGCCAGTGTCAACAGACCAAATAAATGTTAATTGGACACTGGAGAATTTAGAGGTGAGAAATATGATTAATCATGATAGATTCAATGATTAATTCATTCACAAATAAATTCAATTCATAGACTCGCATAAAAGATAATAGTGAATACATAAATTCATTGATAGGTTTAATTCCTCCAAAATATTATTTCAAAAACGATGTGAGTGCTTTTCTTTCAATTAGAAACGATATGATATACCATAACTTTTTTCATTGATCATTCTTTTGTTTTGGGGTAAAAATATATTAGCCAAATAATGATGAAACCAATAGCAATACTAAAATCAATGATGAGTTTCAGCCTAATAAAAGGAAAAGGTTTTCCAAACAAGAATTGAAAAAACAGAAAAAAGAGGCCAAGAAACAAAAGGTTAAAAATAATCATGAATTAATGAATTTTATTACTTTAAATAAAATTTAACAACAACAATAACAACTATTATTATTATTAAAATAATGTTTAATAGCTTGATCCAAATAATTTAAAGACAGTGTTGGATATTCATAAAGAAAGATTGTTAAATATTAATCAACAAAAATCATCAATTGATAATGATGATGACGACGACGACGACGATGATGATGATGAGGAAGATGATAAAGAAATTAATGACGATAATGATGATTTTGATGATGATAAAAGTGAATCAGAGATAGATAATGAAGAAAAATCAAATCAATCAATCCATCAACTTCAACCAAAAGTTCAAATATCGACTGCAGAACGACTTGCTAGAATTCGTCAGGTAAAAGAATCATCATCATCACAATCATTGATTAAATCCAATACAAAGAAGAGTAAGCAAAAAAGAAAATCCGAAGAGAAGAAAAAAAAGAAGCAAAAATCCAAGATTAATAAGCAATTGAAAAAAGAAAGTGTCAACAACAACAACAACAATAATAAAGAGGCTTTACATAATGATGACCATGATGTCGCTGATGACGGAAATAAAAAAATTAAATTTGCAAAATTCGATTTTGAACAAAAAAATAAAAAGACAAAGAAACAAGATAATATACATCTTATAAATAAAGTTAATTATTATGTCGATATTATACAATGTATACTATTTTATTATTTTCACGTATTGAATATAATTGTTCTCCTTTAGCTAAAGAAAAAATCAGAAAATTTTAAGAAATTGGAACGAAAAGATCCGGAAAAAGTTAATATTACATTATTATTTTTAATTTATGAGAGGAATTATAATATTAATTGAATTATATAATAGGCAATGATAGTTAAAGAAAAAGATGCTTGGAATAAAGTTTTTCGGAAGGCAGAAGGAGAAAAGATTAAAGATGATTTAAAATTATTGAAAAAAACAGTTAAAAGAGGCGCTATTAAAAAGAAGAAAAGTGAAAAATCTTGGTATACATAAATAATCGTTTTAAGAGATAGCCGAAGACCTTTTTCATTCTTTTAACAAAAATGTTTATTATTATTACCATTTAGGAATGAACGTATTGAAACAATTGCTAAAAATATAAATGAAAAACAAGAGAAACGAAAATCCAATATTCAAACAAGAATCGAAGAAAAAAAGAAAAAAGTATAAAAAAAATTTCCTGATTATATTATTCATATATTATTATTATTATTCATGGTTGACTAACGGTTTTTTTTCTGTCTAGAAAATGAAAAAACGTAAATAAAGATTTTTGATTTTTTTGTTCCAATATCTCATTTTTATTATATATATCCTATATAAGGTATAAATGAATATATGTGGCTATAATTGGTATATTGATAAAATAAAAAAATACAAATATACATCTATTTATAAAAAAAAAAGATAATTTATATGTTACAATTCAAAAGTTTCAGTGTGTACTATGAAAAGACCCTTCCGAGTACTTTGTGATGTAGCAGCGTTTTTTACATCTTTAAGCATAAGAGATGGACCGCAAACACCAACAGCCACATCTCCTGAGCTTTGATATCTTTTAGCACTTTGCATTATTCCTTCAAATTTTGGTCTACCAGCATGTAATATTGACGAAGTTGAAATATTATCATTTATATTTGGTCTTGTGACAAAAACTTGTATATCTAATATGTAAGAATTATTTGCTATTATATTAAATTTATCTTGAATTTCTTGAAGTTCAGTTGAAAACCAATGGTATGAATCTAAATTAAATAAAAAAAGTATTAATTATCTTTATAACAAAACCTAAGATACTTTGTATATAAATCCTTACCAAGATTAGGAACAGCCCATACGAAATAAATTGTGTTTGTTGCAATCGTCATACCAGAAACTAAACGATCAACTAAATTTCTCAATATGCTAATCATAGGGGTAACTCCAATTCCACCTGAAAATAATATTACAGTATCATAATCCATGAATTGTACACTTGATTTGCCATATGGCCCTTCTATGCTTATTTTTAAAGTAGGATTCATCACATATGATTCTCTTGACGCTCTATCAAATAACAAATTAGTGAATTTGCCAATTGTTTTTAAATGGATTGTTGAGATATTATTGTTTAATGATAATGGAGAAGTAGGAGAAGAAGATATTGACACAGGATGCCAAGCTAGAGTTGATAAAGGTTTCTTTAGATTTGAAAAGTTTACAAAAATGTATTGTCCAGCTTCATAAAACATGTTATATTTAAAGGTAACTTTTGTGATGTCATTATTAATTGTTTCTAATTTAATGATTTTTGCATTTTTCATTGATAAAAAGAATCTAATTGAAACGTCAATCAAGTAAAGAGAAATTCCTAATATTTCAAAATAAAAATTGCTTGGTGCATGAATAATACTTGCAATAACAAAAGCTATGAAACCAACAATGTGAGCCCAATAGAAAATTTCAAAATATCTTCTTCTGAATATTGAAAGAGAGGATAATCCTAGTAATACTAAAGCAAGAAAAGCTATAAAACCTCTTGTATAAATAATGTTTCCAAATACTGTTGTATATATATCACCCACTTCGTAATACCTCTTTTGTATATGACCCATGCCATGAAACATTATACAAACAATTATCATTCTACCAACCCATCTATGAAATTTAATGATGCGTTCATAAGATATACCCATGAATGTTAAAAATATAGAATTACGAGTAGCTAAAGGGAATACAAAAGCAGCATTTGCTACACCAATCCAACCAACTCTGTTATTTAGGTCAGTTGATAAGTTGACATTTGGCGATTGAAATGGATAAAATATGTAAATTAAATTAAATGAAATGAAGAATAGTAAAAGAATTATTTCTCCAATGCTCATATCACCAACACCTGTGATATGGATGATGGTATTCCACATTTTATGAAACCCGACTTGCACGAAAGAATGAATTGGACTGATGTCGATTCCTTCCTCCTCCTCTTCAGATTTTTCCCTTGAGCCATCCAAATTAATTTGTGACCGATTTCTTTTTCTACGATTTAATAAACGTTTAAATTGAGAATATTGATAGGGAATTGCGAAAATAACTAATAAACTAATAACAGTCGATATTTGATAATAAGCAGCCGAAAAATCAGGCGAAGAGTCCATTTTTTGTTTTATTTTGTCTCTTACGAAAGAAAATATACATATAAATAAATAAAAAATGATGCGATTGATTTTGTATGATTTTTCTAAATAAAATTTTAAGGCTGTGCTAATGATACTTGTATAAAAGCCACACCAAATTAAATTGTTTTTTGTAAACATTTTTAAAGTAAAAGCATTAATATTAATAATACTTTTAGTTTTTTACCCTCGAAAGAATCTTGCTAATCATTTATTAATATTAATGAATCCCTCAGATGTCGCAAACTTTACACTTTTTTTCAAGTCATAAAACAATTCGTCGATCCTTATTTAAAATTAATGAATGCTCTCCTTTTCTTCTTTAGGCGGATTCGAATATTTCAAATATTATAGTATACAAATATTTTTTGCATATTTCCTTTTGTCGATTGTCTTTGTTATTCTCCTTGATATTAATCTTTGCAGTCAGTAATCGATATACTCTATAAAATTCTAGATGAAAGTCCAAATTTTATTAACTTTCACCATGCTACTGGTAATTCGTTATGTACGGTATAATTAGATTTTAAAGGCTTTCCATCTACTGCGTTTGAAAGATGTGGAGAAGGAAGAAGTGGTTTTAAAGACGATCTTGTACATCTCTACTCTATTTTATGTTCTCTTCTTCAGTGAAAAATGATTTGATTTGTATGAAATTTCTGCTAACATTTCATTGTTACATTCTATTTTTTTTTTCTAGTGAGTCAGCTATATTATTAATAGGATAGCGGTCCCGTGAATGAATGGGAGCCCCAAAACTGCTTTATTTTTAACGCGGCGCCAAAAATTTTTTAAAAGCTTTTTTTTTGGAAATTTTTTCTTTACGTTTAACGAGAATAGCACAAAATGGTTTAGTTCTAGATGAGATGAGAGGCAGAAAATTTTTCTCGAAAAATTTATATCTCACCATGATGTTTTCTTTCTCACACACAATTTATCTATATTACCTTGTTATGCGGTTGTTTTCAGAAAAGAGTTCCATTTCCTCGATCGACGAGAAAAAGATGTGTCTTGCTAGCCGATTTATCAAATTGCAGGTTTCTTTCTCGGTCTAATTGGCTAAAGATGAGTTATATCTTGATGATAATGAAACCAAGTTAATTGAGGATATAGGAAATCGCGGGTCAAAATTTGCTTGACAAGATCTACTGTAGAAAGGTGCGGATTGGGTGTTATATCCGCAAAAAAAATTGTAGCAACGATTAAAAAATAAAAGGCGAAGAGCGAGGGCTTGCCAATGCTGGAATATCTGAAATGTCCAAATCGAACGAACTAAATGAATGATTCGAATCGAGATTTATTCGAATAAGAAATTGTATTACGAATAGAAACCTCAACATAATACAATAATAGCGATGGAAACAACCAATTTATTAGCTCCACTAGAACAGAGATTTAATAATTGTGATAGCAAAGAAACACAAACAAAGAAACTAAAATGTGTTAATGTCACGCTTTGTAATAATTGTTACTAATACATAATTAAAAAACTTTCATTAAAGGCCGCAATCGGTTTTACTACAATATAAATGTAAGTTTCAAATGACTAGATTCTAAATATAGCAATGAAGGAAATAAAGTTTCTACAAAACTATTTATTCAAAAACTCAAGAATGCATGTTAACATACATCATTTCAATAAATAGTGGAAGGAACAATTTATGCCATGACAGTTACTACTGTATGGTGTATACATTGGGAATTTCAATAACCCGACTTTCCTTATATTACTGTTATTGTTAGCTTATAAGAAGAAAAATATTTGTATATTTTATCGAACTCCACATTCATTGTTCAATGACTCGTCTAACGATTTAGGATAATCAACATCTAACGCCAGCGCAAGGTTTAAGAAATAATCTGCATCAAACAAATCAACCAAAGACTTTTCATCATTACTGGCATGCGACCATGAAAAAATGATGATCGTTATGGATTTGTTGTAATAATAACTCAAAAGATTACATTTAGTATCTTTGAAATAAACCTATCTCAGGCTTATGCATATTCTATATGCAAAACACTCAACTGTCTTCTTGCGACAGCAGAAGATGGTGATTCACCTCTTGACATCATTGTTAGTGGTATTGACATATAAATCCATAATGTTATCATTTTGAGTTGATATTGTAGTTCTATATCAATGCTGGATTGAGTATCATCTGTTTCAAAATATTCCAAATCCAAATCATCATGATAAATATGAATTATGGATTCTTCATTCACATATCAGGTAATATCTAAATAAACAAATGTATTTACATTATGAATGTGGGTGATTTAATTATTATTTATAAATGATAAATAATAAATTATCACTTGGTTGCAATGAGCTTTGTAATAGCTTCAAACAAATGGATCGCGCTTCCCAATTGGAAAACAGTGGTATGATATATAGTTTTGATTTACACCTGAAACATCACCAGTTCTCAATTCTTAATATCCTTTAACTAGTAATTTGCAGCATCATGTTAATTTGAAGTTTTTAATCCTTTTGCATATTTATATGTTCACCATGTCGATATGTTCTTATAATATGATTTTGCCATCATACTATCTAGATTTGATCAATTGCCACAAGAAATAAATAAATCATGACATAATAGAAGCAGACGTTGAAATATAAAGATTTTTTTTTCTTCTTGATGTTAATATCAACCACAATTGGATTTGCAGCTGCCAATATTGAAGTACAAGCAATCAATAATACATGGGTACCAGCTGCCTCATAGCCTCATAGCTACTTTATCAAATATATCCATTTTGTAAAATTCGTCAATTCCACAAATACCCTAGATTGTTTAACAAATTTTGAATTCAAAGAATGCCATCAATACCAATAAATAGACAACCAAACAAACAAATTACTAACATTATCAGCCAACGTTAATGCACCAGCTTCTATAATAAATCGCCTGATTCTTCATCTTTTACAACGGCTTCTGTAAATGATTCACCTGATGTATAAACAGATCGTGGACTCATTGCTTGGACATCTCTTCTATAAAAAAGAAGAAAATGAACAGGATGTTTTTTTAAAAATCATAAAATGACCAATTACAATATAACCTTTCTATATGCTCACTTGAGAAATTGACTTTTACTAGTACTAGATCACTAGCAATACAAATGTTTATATATATCTCCACGAAGATTAATACCCTCTAGAGTACCCCACCTAATAATTGAAATAAAATTCCCTTCTTTATAATCTCATGACCTATATAAATAAATTATAATGCTTATACTATCTATATATATACATAACATATATATATAACAATTAAAACTACAAATCAAATACTGTAAAGGCAATATTTTGAACTAGTTTATTAACAATATCACTATCTTGGCCCATTATTTGCAATATATGTCACCATCAACTTTCCAAAATAAATTTTCAACTTTTAGGTAGAAAATTTATAA
Organism: Entrophospora sp. SA101; assembly: GCA_958430865.1. NCBI lineage: Eukaryota > Fungi > Glomeromycota > Glomeromycetes > Entrophosporales > Entrophosporaceae > Entrophospora > Entrophospora sp. SA101. The sequence continues at coordinate 57,681 of CAUDNR010000258.1, read as the reverse complement.
TATTTAAGAACAATATAATCTACCTTTACATCAAATAAATATACAAGCAATATTTTATGAGTAAGTCTTTAGCTTTATACCATCAAACATCTTTGAATGAAAACTATGCTTTTGACATTCAATCTTTGTCCCAGCAAAATATCATTATATCAATAATTAATCAAGTGAAAATTTGTTACGAAAATTGTGCAGAATTACTCAACAAACACACAAGATAATTAGATTCATTCTATCCCAAAATTAACTCACATCTATTTTTCATCGTCACTTGTATTTTTCCCATTCTTCACACATATACTGCATCAACTCACTGAAATCATTGGTATCCTTTCTTCAACATTGTCTTTAATTATACGTCACATACTCTCTATTGGGTTGAGTTCGGGATTGTTCCATTCAACTACATTAATATTTTTTTGGTCAAAAAGCTTTTGCAACACGCAAAGTATGTTTTGGGTCATTATCCTGTTGCAGACGTCATTTTCTACCATGTAGTCTTTGCGCAGCAGGCAAAAGCTGGCTCTGTAATATGTTAGCATAATATGGTCCATCCATAGCTTCAGTGGAACAAAATAAAGACGTTTTTAATGGAATGCCACCTTGACCATCACTTTCTGACGAGATTTTGGTAGCCTATGAATTAATATTTGCCATCTCCTGATTTTATTTCTAAATGCTGTTCAGTAAATATGGGACGATCCATCCACAAAAATAAGACAAATAACCATTCCACCCTGTTGTTACAATGTCGATAAAGAGCTTCTGAAGAAGCTTATAAAGGGTTTGGAAATTTGCTTTTTTAACATTTGTCTGTAATTTTATGGTAAGAATCAAGAACGTAATCAAAAAAACATTTTGTTATACATGAACATTTACCTGAGAAGTTATTTAAGATGTTGGACAAGTCCATTGTCAAGTTCATGAACTTTGCTTAATAAATAAATAACATTATTTTCTCGTTCAATCAATCTTACGGGAGATTCTACAAGGAGTAAAGGTTTGCTTCTGTAATACATATCGCTAATGATTTATAATAAATTGCTTGGCCATGTTTTCTGTCCCCTCAATATGATTGCTCGTTAACATTGGGAACAGGGCTTTTTTTCATGTGCCACCAGATGGCAACATGTGAAATAGGATCATTATGACTTTGTTGGATGTCCATTTCCATGTTTATGGTCTATAGTATTTTATTTGAGCTTTTTTAGATTATATTAAATCGTGCAAAGTGATATCTTGTTTTTGTGTATTTCTTTGTGCTGAATAATTCCATTTAGCCAATAATGCTTAAATGTTTCAGAGACAATAATAAAGAACAAAATTAACATATATAGTCATATTAATATTATACGACGCGGTTTAATTAATTTCATACGTAATATAATCCAGGATTTTCAAACAATTAATAAGAACAATAATGATAAACAATAAAAGCAAGTTGGTGTTTTATACAATAAAAAAATTTAATATTAATATTAATAAAAAACCGGTTTTTCCGGTTCATTTTTGGAAAAATCTGGTTGAAATTATTATTATTATTATAGCAGCCGGATTTAAACCAGATTTTAATTTATTATTATTTTATTATTATCACTAAGATTCAAAATTAAGATCATACTATATTTGGTACAAATCATTCATTTCAAAATATTAAATCGTTATATATTTTATTTATTTAATAAAATGTCTTCTCTTTTGAGAGTTTCAATTATGCAGATTTATAATCAAATTTTTCGACACATCTTCTAATGAAACTCATAATAATAACAATTTTTATCTAAAATCAGTTGGCAAAAGATTTCTATTTTTTTTTTTTTGTTTTTACTAGATTCTGTTTTGTGAATCCTCTTTCACATGGTACACTTGAAAATGGTATTTATATGCAATTTTAATCAATCTAATTATATTTGGAAACATGTATGGTTTTACGTCAAATCACTAAATTTAAAAAAATCCAGGTCTGGATATATAGATCCGGTTTAAAGTTGTTGATCCGGAAAGGAAATCCGACTGAAAATATTAAATCCGATTGGTTTGAGCACAACCAGTTTTGTACTGAAAAAATTTGCTTTTTTACCTTTTATAACGAAATTGTTGTTCTATATTTATTACTTTAAGACAAGTAAAATTTCCAAAAAAGTAATTCAGGACGTACTTCACTTGTTCTGGTCATTTCCGTACCTAACGTTAAAAAACATAATCACAATGTTTGTGAAAAATTATCCAATCAGCCGAATTTTTCAGGGCCCTGGGCAGACAGACATAATTTGGTAAGGGGTCACAATCTACTATAAAAGTATAAGATGAGCATCATAGTTGATTTTTGTCAAAAAAGATTAGAAAGATTGATCAAACTACTTGGTAATAAGAATTTTTAAAAAAATAAATCCATTTTCTCATAATAATAAACAATATTCAATACGTCGTATACTTGTTACTTAATGACACGGATTTTTCCAAAAGTCTATCCATCTTTCAATCAAAAAGAAAATTCTAATGTAGATTTCATGACACCGAATTTTTTCGAACTATATGTAAGAATTGTGTATCATATGTATGTGTGTATATATATATATATTATTTACAACAGACTGCATAGCAAAACTTAAGATATATCTGTACCAGCGAAAGTGTTGTTGGCTGCTGGAATATATCAATGGAGGTATAGTCTTGGTTAGATTGTGTGTATCTACACTGGTCAAAAAACAATTCAGTTAGGATTCAACTATTGATTTTGGTGCCATAAGGATGCCTCTTGGAAAGAAATCAGTAAGCAATTAATATCCAAACATTAGTATAGCATTCGACATAATATCAAATGTTGCATGAATATTTGTCTATTCAAATATTTGCTGTTTGGTTGATTTTGGCTATATATAACAAACATTCAATGAGCTTATTTCTTACTGAGTGACACCCTTATAGTGCCAAGATTTAATGGCCGAATATTGTCTGGAATTTTTTTTGGTCAATGCTAGAGTATTGGGTTTTTAGGAATAGTATAAAAAAACAAGAGGTTGCGGATTTCTGGGAGGATAGGAAACCAAACAACAAACAAATAAAGCCCGGAATTTAGAAAGCTATGAATATCGTTTAATAGAACCCTATTCAGAAAGTTTCAACAATCCAAATGATTATGTTTCAATGAGGATCTATTAGATTAGTTGATAGAAAGATGTCTAATTCGACTGTAAATATAGATTTTGCTCCAAGTACTCTAAACATATTATTTGCTTTAAATGCAATCCATTTTCCAACAATAACCCAACCAGATTCGAATATTAAATGAAACATCACCATTTCTCCCCGAATTCCCTAAATTTTGGAAACGAAGGTAATTTATAAGATTTCTGATGAATTTTTTCTAATATCTGATTACTAAAATTAATTTAATATTTGAGATCTTGGAAATTTAGACTAGAACAAAATTTCTATATTATCTGGAAAGAAGATCGTTCAGATACGAAAACCTAATAGTGAATTACATGATGAATTAAAAATTTCCAAGTGACCTCTTTGTCATTTGACAAAACTGTTATATAACAAAGCTTACAGAACAGAAGCGATAATTTCTTGTAGTTTATAATGTATTTAAAGGACAATGGATTTTTTTCATTGGATAATTGTTATTTATTATTATTATTATTATTATTTAATGTTATAATATTTTATAAATTCATAATAATATTGAACAAATTATGAATTGCAAAATTAATAATTAACAAAAATTTTTTTAATATTTTTATACACTAATTTGAAAAAATATCATTTTTTAAAAAAGAGTAAAACGTGAAGGTAGTGTTGTGGTTGATGCATTATAGTAGTAGTACAATAAAGGGAAAATGGATGATAATGGAAAATATAGAATGATAATAGAATGATAATGGGGAATGTTTTAAATTTTTTTCTTCAAAAAATTTGATAAAAGGAAAAAAAAAATAAAAAGAAGTAAAAAAACAAGGAAGGAATTATAATAATATTTAATAATTATTATTTATATAAAAATAATAAAACTTTCAATTTTATTATTCATTGAAGGCATTATCCAAATCATTTGAACGTTTTAATAATTCCGTGCGTCTTTGTTCTTTTTGTTCTTAAAATTTCAGAAATCATTAAAAAATTATGTATATGAGATATTTTATTTTCATTCCCTCCAAAAAAATAAACAAATATTTATCTATAATTTATAATCTTATTACCTTTTGCTATTCTTAAAATGTAATTGTCTGCTTGTTTTTGTTCAGGAGTTTTAACAACACGGACACCTAATGCACCATGAACAAGACGCTTAGCTACCATATCAGTGGTGGCGGGGCGTGCGCGGGGTTGAGGGGGGTTGTTCGGATCTGTAAACGAAAGCTTTAATTTTTTAGAAAACATAAATGAATATTTATTTTTATTTTTGGGGAAAAAAAACATTTTAGAAAGCAGTAAATAGATATATATATATATATATATATATATACACACACACACAAAGGAAATGGTTTAATTGAGGATGATAAAAAAACTTACTTTTTTGAAGAAAATCGGTAGGGCCTTCATATGGTTTAATTGTTGCCATTTGATTAGCAACATTATCTAAATAGGCTTTTCTTGCTTATAGTCATAAATTTTGAAAAAAAAAAAATTTAATTAATTAATATGAACAATTAATATAGTAATAAATTCATTTCAAGTAGTTAATATAATAATTACCTGTAGCAGGATGCTCAAAGATAATTAAAGCACGAGTATCTTCCATCCATTTGATACGATAGCCTCCACGCATGTTTTCATATTCTTGGAAAATCTCATGAAGATGATGTGTCTTGAAAGTTGATGGAAAATCAAAAACATCAAGAATACGAGTTGAACCTTCAAAAGCATCTGTACATAACAACAATATTATTATAGTGTGTGTTATGTGTCGTAAAAATACATACATACAAATTATTTAAATGAGAAATTACATACCTGGATCAAAATTAAATTCTATTTTACTACTTTTATTTTTCTTGTGACCTTTTTTAAAAGCTCTATCATTACTTTTGGAGGAATCGCTATTATTGTCATTGTTATTGTTGCTATTATTCTTTTGATTGTCTATTTTTTGTTTAGACCAATCAAATAGATTGTTGTTAATATTACTGCTGTTGCTATTATGATTACCCTCTATTGGACTTATTGGACTACTAGGAGTTGAACTCTGCATATTTATATGATTGTATAATAACCCATATGCTATAGCGAAGTAAATGAGAGAATTTTTTTTTGTTAACTACTTTGTGTGTAAAATGGTAATGGTAGTTAGGGTCAAAGCTGATATGTGAAAAAGGTAAAGAAAAAAAAATTTTTTGAATTTTTAGTGGTATTTTTTTTAAGGAAATTTATAGATAGTGATTATGTGTGACTATAAAGAATATGTGACTTTACAGAAAGGTTTATATATGATGTGACATTACAGAAAATGACATTACAGGAATCTCATTAAATTATAATCATTATTATTATAGTTAATTACAATCACCTATTTTAAAATGTTTTTTACTATTATTATTATTTTCATTATCTTATTATCTTTTATTATATTTATTATATGTAAAAATTTCCAATTGTTTGTTATACATCTGTTCTACCAATTTCATCGTCATTTGATCCAATAAAAAATATTTATAATTTTTCAGGGTCTGTCTTTAATTTTTTGCCTTTATTTATTACTAAATGACGATTGTGTTACAATGCTATTATTGTAGTACAATGATCATAAGTTTTTTAATCCCTTCCTTTTTCCTTTTCCTATTTACATTGAGAAAAACAGGATTTCAAACTAGGATTATAGTTGCTTAAATTAAATAAACAAAGATTAATAAAAGAATTAATATAAATTAATTAATTGGCGGCATAAGACATTAAAAGGTTATTGAAAATAGAATTGAAAGTGAGTGAAATTTTATGAATTGTGATTAAAATTTTTGTACAAGGATATATGATAACAAACAAAAACTCATTTATTAAAAAAATTTTCTCACACCATTACCTTCTTTTAGGTCTTTCAGGTTAGATTTATTTGTTAAAGATCGTCATGATTGAAGGTCGTAATTTCAAGGAATTCATTGGACAATCCAATTATTATTGTTATTTACGAGGTCGAGAATCTATTAAAAAACATATTAATATATGAGAATCTCAAAACAGGAAAAAATTGATCGATTGATTAATTAAGTTACCTCCGTGTAGATTTGATAATTATATGATGCTTATAACTTTGCTTGTCCAATAAATGATGATTTTTAATTGATGATTCCCATGTAATCATCTGATATACTGTCATAACAAGTATAGTAGTGGTTATGTTGTTATTACGTCACTACATTTAAAAAACTCGAGCATTTTGCCAATATCAAATTCAACAATTCAAATCATCCTATAATTAAAAACACGTAAATATAAACATTGGATACTTTATTACAAAGTTTTACAAATTTATAATTTTTTTGAAAGAGAAATTTTTAAATTTAAATAAATGAATAAATGTAACAAATTATTACATATGTAATGTGAAAATAAGGGGGGGCGCATAATAATTAATGTTGAGAAAAAATTATTATTAAGAAAAAAATAATAATGGATTCTGCTTTTCACAAAGATCTTTCTTGCGATATAGGACAAATTCTTGAAATAGGAAAGAATTATGATATGATTATAAGTGTTGGTGAAGGTGCAAATGTAAAAAATTTCAAAGCACACTCAATCATTTTGAGTGCTCGTTCACCTTATTTTCAAGTCGCTTTATCTGAAACTTGGGTAAAGCGTGAAAATGGCATAATTACATTTAGGAAACCAAATATTTCTTCAAATATTTTTCAAGTATTGTTAAAGTAAATGCTTAAAATTATTAATGTGAAATAAAATAATTTTTTAATTTTATTTATTGATTTTTATTTTTTTGAAAAAAAAAAAGGTATTTATATACAGGTAATATTGATTTGGTAGAACATAATACAATGGAATTGATCAATATTCTTGCAGCATCTGATGAATTTCAACTAACAAAACTAATAAGCCATATACAAACATATTTACTTCAAAATCAATCAATCATTCTACAACACGATCCAATTGAAATACTAGAGATCATTTATAATCATGAGACATGTTCATCTCTGAATGATAAATGTCTTCAACTAATCTGCGAAGATCCAAATTTATTATTTAATTCTAAAAGACATTTGAATATAGATAAAGATTTAATGTTACTTATACTTAGAAGAGATGATTTTATATTGGATGATGAACTTAAGATTTGGGAGTATTTGGTTCGATGGGGAATTTCAAAAGGTTCAGTTAGTACATTGGAAATTTGTGATTTGAGAAATTGGACAATTGAAAATTTTGAAGAGATCAAAGAAATTATCAAAGATTGTATACCACTAATTAGATGGATAGATATTAATGGACCAGGGTTTAAAAATAAAGTTTTACCATTTGAACAACTATTTGACAAACAAACATTTTTTGAAATATTGGGTTGTATATTAGACCCTGCATCAATGCAATTTAATAATGATCATAATAATGACAATAATAATAATAGTGATAATAATAATAACAGTAGTATGAATAGCAATAATAATGGTAACAATAGTAGTATTAAGTTCCTGCCTTCCAAAAAATTTGAATTTGATTCAGAAATTCTCAAATTAAAGCATATTAGAATAATTTCAAGTTGGATCGACAAGAAAGATCAATATTTTTATAACAACACCAAGAATTTACCATTCACTTTTAAATTGTTATTTAGCACAACTAGAGACGGTTTTAGTGTTAGAAAATTTCATCGTTTATGTGATGATAAAGGTTCAACATTAACAATCGCAAGATTGAATAACAATTGTCAAATAATTGGAGGATATAATCCTGTTAATTGGAAACCATTTGATGAGTTAAAAACATTTGATAGTTTTATATTTTCATTTTTTGAAAATGATGATAATAGAAATAGTGGTAGAAGTGAAAGTAGTGGTAGTAGAAACTATAATGATGATTATAATAATAGCAATAATAATGGTGGTGATGGGGATAGTAATAGGATGAAAGAGAAAGATATTATAATTGCAAGGGTTCATGATTCAAATAACGCAATATTTTATAATAGTCAAACAGGGCCTGGATTTGGTAGTGGGCCTGATTTATATATAAAAAACAATTTATTAATTAGTTTTCATTCATCAACCTATCCAGACATTGAAAAAATCACTAATTCATCACAAGCCTATGAAATCGAAAAATATGAAGTATTTCAAGTCATACGAAAATATTGAATTTGGAATTTTGAACCATTTAAACAAATTTATTTCATCCAAGTTATTCTAAATTTCTTTATTTGAAAAATTTAGTTTGTTTAATTACTTTGCAAAAAAAAATAATAATTCGAAAAAAGTTAAAATAAAACTTACAATTTATTTTATTTTACTTTATTATTAATATCCATCAGTGTCTTGATATCTTTTAATAATCACATAACCACTTTCTGCACGTTTAGATCTCTCTTCAAGTGAAGGTATTCGATTAATCATTCTCACTGATAACAACTCTTTAACTTTTATAATCATACCAACAATATATGGTGTTTGTGAATGATAAACAGCATGTCCTATTTTACGCAAACCTAGTGCTTCCATAACCCTATATGAAGTTTGTGGCAATCCTATTGTGGAGCGTTTTTGTGTTATAGCAAAATAGTTACCAACTCTCGAAGCTTGCTCTCTCTTTCTTTTTAAAAACTCCCTATTTACATACTTTCTTGATGTATTAATAAACCTTTTATTATTCTTATTATTAAAGTTATGGATATTATGATTAATATTATTGTTAGTAAATTTGAAAAAAAGAAGTGAGAATTTGTTTTGATGAAGGATGGTGATAATTTGGTGTTAAATATTGATGAAATTTAGGAAATAGTGAGTTCATTTTTTTCTCAAGATAAAAGATCGAATATAAAAATAGGCCGTGTCACGTTACGATTTTAATGACTTATCCAAATGATTGTTTGGAAAATGAAGAAAGATCTTGGAAGAAAAAAGGTAATGAATGTAAAAAAATCAAATCATCATTGTTCCTTTGCTTCTTGTTCTAATTCTAGGCTTAACTCTTTATTTTCTATAAAAATCTAAATTATCATTATCGATATCTTCTACTAATCAGTAAATCATTATCATATCAATGATGATCAATTAAATAATTAGGAAATACAATCTGGTTTAGTGATAATAATAGGTGTATAATTTCACTTTCTATTTCCCACACCCCTTCTTGTTGTAGTTGACGATGATGCTGATGTTATGATTGTGATGGTTGTGGATATTCGGTTGTTTCAACCTCAATCTGTGATGGATCTGATACTTCTATTATAGTCATGACAGGTGACACGCCTGTTTCAACAAATGAATTAGTTATACTATCTCCATCTTCATTACATTATCACTTTAATAGCTGTTGTTGTTTACTTACTAGTACTGCAACCAGGTTCCGAGCACAGAGTACATGGAACAAATTTTATTGTGGTATTCTCGCCAGACCTTGAAGAAGCTTCTTATTCTTGGTTTGAAATTTCTGTGGTGGTGTTCATGTGGTTCGACGATGAATTCTTTTCTAAATTATCATCATTATTATTTATAGTTTAGAGAAAATAAATGCGACGCTCTCATGTGAAATTATTATACATGTGGTCGAAACTATAGTTTCGCCAAATTTCGGGATTGATTTTTATCTGTTTTGGCTTAATATTAAACTAAGTTTAAAAATATGGCCGAAACTCGCATTATTTTAACGATAAAATTTCAAATTTATGTTAACTTTCTCCATAACAGTTACAATTTATTCTGGAATTACTCATTCTATTGCTACTTCCAGTGCAATTACTATCGAAATAGGTACCGGTATTTCCACCACCACCACTGCTGCTAATAAATGTAGTTAGAAGAGGTTTGTTGAAGAATTGTTTATCTTAGAAAAAAATAAATTGATAAAGGTAGTTTTGGGAAACATTATTGTATAAAATATCTCAGTAAGTGAACGAGCCATATTACCATAGCAGATTATTTTCAATACAGCAGAAATAGATCTTGTAATAAATAATCGTCGCAAAAAACTCACGAACATAAAAATTTAGTTATCATTCCACAATCTCACATATTGTTGATTTCCACAACCCAAGTAGAAGATTATACAATATAAAAAAATTTGTTGGCAAAAGTCAAAAAGGCCTCATTATGAAGTAACCTTAAAATAAAAAAAAGTCCTTAACGAGAGACAATACCATTCAACTAAAAAATTTGCACATTTCCATATTTATTCAACTGATAAACCAATTAAATCATTTATGGTTATGTGACATATTTTCAATGAAAAAAGTTTAAAGTATCATTTAATTATGGCACTTCCACCATTTACACAGGCATCATTTTCATCGTCTGATGTTGAAGAGGATGAACATGAAGAAGGTGAATACAAAGAAACCGAAGAATATAAAGAAGAATATCTTAAATTTATTTCAAAAAATCCTTCAATCAAACTATCATCGCCATCACCAAAATTGCTTGTTTTAGATTTAAATGGGACATTAGTTTATCGAAAAAAAAGTCAAAGATCAAAAATAACTAGAGTAGTACTTCGACCATATATAAGTGAATTCATTAAGTATGTTCTTTTTTCTGGCAATTTTTTGGTTATGACTTGGTCATCTGCTAGACCTGAAAATGTTGATTTAATGGTCGAAGAAGCTTTTGGCGATTTCCGTAAACATTTATTGGCTGTTTGGGGTAGAGATACATTTGGTATGACTGAACAAGAATACCTTTCAAAAACCGAAACCATTAAAGATCTAAGGAAAGTTTGGGATAAATTGAATAATAATAATCAGTATTATCAACGAACTGCCACTTTTCTCAACAATTTCAACATTGATAATAATAATAATGATAATGATGATGATGATGATGATGATGATGATGGTGTTAGTGGCAATAGTAAAGGATATTTTAAATTTGATCAAACTAATACAATAATAATTGATGATTCAAGTATTAAAACTAAATTGCAACCATTTAATGCAATAGTTGTAAAAAATTTTGACAATAAATTATCAAACCTTGGAAATGATATGGAATTGAGAAATATTATTAAATATTTAGAAACTTTAAAATGTCAAAGTAATATAAGTTCTTACATCAAATCAACCCCTTATAATAGTCAGTGAATTAATGAATGAATGTCACCAACCACTATCATCACATCTGTCACCTATCCCTTGATTGCTTATTTAATCAATTAAAATAGATTTTTATTCTTCCAAATATTTTTGTAATATAATAAATAAATTTTTTACACGTATCAACTTACATTGGCAGTATGTGGTTATTATTTATATTATTAATGATAATGAAAAAATATATTTGATAATGAGAAAAGGGTTGATTTTTCAATAATATATCTAATATCATTTCATAAAAAAGTCTGAAAGCTCAACAGGTCAGTTAGATGATCCTGGTAATTCTAAAAAAAAGGTGGTGTAAATTTTTTTTTTGAAGTGAGTGCTTAAGCTTTGTACAGTGCATAACATAACAAGCTATCAAATCACTGCACCACATGTATCAAATCCAAAAAATAATTTCAATATTTTTTTGAGGATGATGTTATTCATAACCAGTTGTTACAATAACCACCTCTCTGGTTATTGTAACCAGAGGACAAAAACTGAAGATTGCATGTTGTGTTATCATTTAATAATACATCATGATATTTTTCATATAAAGATAATTGTACACCTGTCATTCAAAATAAGCTGGTAATTAGATAAGTGTCTAACTTATACTTTCCATCCATTCTCCTCCTGGCATTTAAAAAGTATATCTAACATTATCCTTATTTTTTTAAGTTGTGATGTTAATTTTATTTATTATGTTTTTGATATTTATTTCTAAAGATTCATATAATATTACTTTAGTTGTTTCACAATCAACGTAAAAAAACTCAATATTTCCTGAGTTGATTTTCTAAACTGAGGTCTCATCTTGTTATAAAGTCCACCATTAAATGTATGACCAATAAACTCATCAATTAATGATGAAACATAAATCACTGCTCCAATTTTTGGAAATGAAAAAGTAACTTTTCAATTACAACTTTGTGGTTTTTTTAGGTATATATTGTCTGCTCCTTCAATAGTATTTTTCCAACATTCTACAAAACTGAATCCATTATTCAAAGCATAATTGTATAAAAATGCTTCAATTTGTTGTCAATTTCAAAAGTGCCACCCACTTTCAATGAATATATAATATGATCATTGTTATGTTCAATAATTTCATTGTTGTTTTCTTCACCACTATATAGGCAAATAAAAAATTGAATGTATATTTAAAGTAAGTAATCATAAAAATTATAATTTGTTTTCAAACTAAAAAACCAAGTACAACATATAAATAAATAATCACATTCATTTAAATGCTTATTATCAATAATGTTTTGACTTGTATCTTCACCATCAACTGCAAGATGAAATGGACAAATTGTTGCAGGTGAGGTTATTGTAGATCCAGATTTAGAGAAAGAAGTAAAAAAAGCAGCAGCTGAAATGAATGTGTATATTGCAAATGGTCCTTGACAAGTTATTCAATTTCAAATACTTTCATTTCTTCATTTTCACTGTTATTCTTATCTATATTTTAAACATGAAGCTAGATAAGGAATATTACTGAAATAATAAGATAAAGATCACCTAACAATATTTCAGAGAAATTTGAATATGAATTGTTATTGTAAGTGGTAATGAGTTTCATTTAAACAAGAAAGTTTATTCAAAAGTAAATTAATGTATTAGCATGTAAAAAGAGTAATAATGGAAAATTTTTTTATGTATTATTACAGTGCAAGTTACCTAGTCCCGCAACTTCTGTGATACATCTTTTGAGAAAAAATTTACAATAAAAATTGTTTGGTCATGTGAGGACCCGCATTTTTTTGGGTAAATCAATATTAATATGGATGATCTTATTATTAAAAGTAAGGATCCGTGTGCCCACGTGGCTGTCAATGAATTAGTCTATTTATGTTAGAGATCCTCACAATTAGCAATAAGTTTTTGGGTAAATTCATTAGTAAATTTGAAAAATTTAGGGTAATCTATATATCTATAGGGGTCCTGCCATGTGATATTTCCTAGTCATTCCATAAAATCGGTAACGGTGTATGGTGCAGTCACTTAGTCACTGAACTTTTTATTGGCTGTGTAATCCTTTCCTTTGTTGATCAATTTATATATGTGGCAAATGAGTTAGCATAATACTTTGCTGCCTTTTGAAAATCTTTTTTTTCAATTCTCATAACTGAAATAAACAATATTAAACTTGCCTTTTCATAATCTACTAAAAATCTACAATGATCTATTAATTTTGTTCAAAGTAAGTTTTTACATAAATTTAAAGAAATATAAGCTTGAAATAAATATGTTAAATGCAATAGGAAATAAAGACAACTGCTGTAATTGGTTATTTGCAGCAAATGGTAACTAAAGATGGGAACTGCAATTAGCCACAATTCAATTTTCATATGCAGCAACTGCAACTGCAATTCAATTTTATATACTGCAATTAGTTGCAATTAATTGAGGAGCCATCTTTATTGGTAACTAGCATAGGGTAATTACCATTATAAAATATTTATGGCTACCACAAATAATTATGGTTGCTGCAAATAGATATGGCTGCCACAAATAATTATGGCCACAAATAACTATGGCTGCTGCAAATAGATGTGGTTGTTGCAAATAGGTATGGTTGCTGCAAACATATATGGCTGCTGTAAATAGCTATGGTTGCTGTAAATAGCTATGGCTGCCACAAATAATTGCAAATGTTATAGTTTCATTGTAAATGAACAGCTGACCAATTGAATTCATTAATTACAATTCAAAAATTTAGTTACTGCAGATCACAAATAAATTTAAGAAAATTTTCTCATGTCTATCTATTTGCAGCAGCTGTATCCATTTGTGGCAGCTGAAATTATTTATGGCAAATAGTAGCTACCAACAGCTATTTACAGTAATGATGGCTACCAGCCCAATCATTTATGGCAAATGTCTTTAATTTGTGACTTTTCTGGCTTATATATATATTGTTCAGACCCTGGTCCAATATATATCTTCAAGTTGGCACACAGCTAGCTATCAATCTCAGGTTCAGTTGTGGACTTATATTCCCCAAAGGTGTCCCCTTGGTAATAGATTTAATAATCAAGACCTTTAATTACTTGCTTCTCAGCAAAGATTATTTTACAGCAAGTTTATTAATTAGTGATTAATTTATGTAAAAGTGTTTTTTATTCATTAGATATTGTGTTATAATGTTATTATTGCCAAGAAGGTTATGAACATTAGTGTTCCATGTCACAATCAAAAAAGGAAACAAAATGGTTGTAAAGGTGATTGCGATCATTTTTATATGATGCAAAGGTGGTAGCAATCATCATCAAAAGTTGCAGCCAGTATCCTTAATGAACATGAAGATATTAAGCTAGGGAAATTACAAGCTTATTTATATCTCTTGAAGTTATACAGATAACATGATCTTTTACATGATCTTTTCCAATAAAATATACATAGGATGTAATAGAATAGGGGACTTTCTCTAGCAAAAACAACTAAAGTTGGTGTCTGTAACTGTTTTCACATTTTCTGCAACTGCAATCTCTGCAACTCCTGCAACTATAATTATAATGACTAGTATGTGGACATATATTAGCTAATATCATTTTGATAAGAAGCGCTTACCCTCCACCCCCAGGAAGATGTTTTGATCACATGTATATCAATCATTTGCCTTTTTTAGGTATCAAAAAAGCACAAGCAAAAAAAAAAATAATTTTATTAATAAATCAAACATTTTAAAAGCAACATTGGAGTATAAAAATTTCCTTTATAATAATATATTATGATCTCTTGAAAATTCCTGGGTATGATTTTCATAGACTATCTCTTGACCAAACAGCCTATTTGGTTCTGAGTGTAACAACTCTTACTTATTTGAAAATCATAAACAAACAATGAATCCTGCCAAAGGAAAATCTAAAGAACAAAACTCAAGGATTCTTGATGATTTCTCTCTTTCTCAGTCATAAACAAAGTGACCTCTTTTTGACAAAATATATTTAAGGAAATGTATATCAAATAAAAAATGATCAATTATAGCATTTATTTATATGAGAATGTGAGAAATTTATAAATATAATAATAAATAAATATTAATTGCCATATCATCCAGTGTCATAAAAAGTGTATACAATATGACAATTGGCTTACACGTAGATCATTTCCAAATTAAAATACTTGCATTCGAAATTATAAAAATGCAGATCTTTCACTGAAATCATAATGATCACGTTATTTATGAGATTAAGATTTTCTATTACCTCCCACCCCTAAAATATTAGCTGATATATGTCAGCACCCTTGTATAGATAGCATTAAAAATGGAATCACGTGACTGTAAAAATGATATAAAATTTTAGAAGATCTTTCTAATTTAGTAAACAGATTTCTTAATTGGAAAGATTTTCTGTATTACGAAAAATTTTTAAATCGATCATCAGTCTTTTAGGAAATCACAAAGGAAGATCATTCTGAAATTTTACAATTTACATATAGACATATATAAAATGGCCTAACTTTGAAGCCTTATAACTCAAAACTTTTTTGATAAAATGAAAAAAGTAAACTGATGGAAATGAAGCTTATGACTTTAGCTTTAATTCTATTGGCTTACTTTTTTCTTTTTCTTTTTTAATAAGGAGTTATAAGCTTTTAAACTCATGTGATAATCATTGACTGTTATAAATGAACTGCACTATATTTATTTATTTGTAAATAAAAACCATTGATCTTTTCATATGGTCCATTATTTGTTCATTACATTAAAATGGCTGAGCTGCTAAATAGAGTTGGTCAAAAAACCCCTTCAAGCTTGGTTCTATTTCTTGGAGCAATCTTTGTATTTCATCAAAAATTGTATATAGGACCTTTTCATTTACCTCTTCCTCTTCCCCTTCTGCATCAGTGGCTTTTACTCTCCTATGTTCTCTTTTTAAAAGATTTTCTACAAAATTCATATAACAAATGTTACATAAAACAACACATTACTTTCACTAAGTTGTTGTTCTCAGCTTCTTTCCATTTATTGCCTCAGTTGACGAAATTTGGCTGATTTAATGGTTTTACATTCTGTGCAATGTTTAATTTCAGACATTTTTTCTTTGAGTAAATTGTATTATGAAAGTTGTGGGATTCAAAGGGATTCAAAAGATATGATAACAACAAAGTGTAAAGCTTCAAATTTGTGTAATTATTTACACATGATTTATTGCAAGAATGGGCTATGTAATACCCTTGTAAAAGTATTTTAAACTGTATAAAAAAAAAATGAAATCAATTGTGAAAATCAATTCCCTATATAGGACGGTCTCTCCTGTTCTATGGAACCCAAGAATTATAGTACTATCAGAAGTATTTTGAAGAAAGGACAAGGTGAAAAAATTGCTCCTTATGTTTTTAAAATAAATGATACCAAGACACTGGAAGCTTATCTAAGGAAAGAAAGGATTACCTATGAAATTTATCAAGAAGAAAGAAAAATAATAAACATTAGGAAAAGAAAGTAGAGAGTGGAGTGAATTGTTACCTAACAAAAAGCAGGAATCCTTAGAAGGAAAATAATTTTATTATTACAATATTGATTTGCAAAATGTAATTAATTAATGATCATCATATTGCATTGCTTATCAGTAAAAAAATGTTTTTTGAATTTTTGAACAAAAAATTCTATATACTACATTCAAGGATATGTTTTATAAGTCTTTGTTTTTCTCTCATTGACATTGAAATAAGGTAAATAATCCCGCCTTGTATTGAAACATTATAAAACCATTACCAATTCACTTAATTTTCAGGTAAATAACAAATCATTCTAATAATCACCATTAAACAATTTTATTTTGGTTTAAAAAACAAACAAACAAACAATAAATATTTATATAATATTTTCATCCATAATAACGTTTTTAAAAAAATGCTTACATTCAATAGTGAACTTTTTTGAGGATTATTAATTGGACTCTTGCTTGGTTTCCTACTTCATTACAAAACTTACAAAAATCAATTATAATTATTTTTGCCATAAATGATTGGGCTGGTAGCTATTAAGCATGTTGGCTGAAATTGTCTCTCTTAATAGATCGTTGCTGAATCCAAAATGCCAAAATTATACCCAAAATTATTTGAACACTGACTGAATTTTGGGTAATTTTTTTAGAATATTGAAAATCTGAAATTTCTTGCCGAAATTGATTTTTCAAAAACCATTTCGGCTAACATCCTTAGTAGCTACCATTGCCATAAATGAATATGAATAGAGCTGTCACATAACTGCTGCAAATAGATACGGCTGCTACACATAACTACGATTGCTTGCAAATAGATACGGCTGCCGCAAATAACTATGACTTCTGCAAATAGTTTCAATATTAATATAATTATTGTCATGAGAAAATTTTCTTGTGTTATTTGTGATCTGCCGTATATATTTGCAGCTGTATCTGTTTACATCAACCATATTTATTTGCAGCAGCCGTAAATATTTTATGATGTAACTACACTATGGTAGTTACCATTGCCGCAAATAACCAATTACGGCAGGTGTCTTTAATTATAATAGTCAATAATATTTTTAAAAAATCTAAAACTAATATTAATAAACAATTTAATAAATTCATCAAAAATATTCTGTGAATTATATAATCTCACAGTCCTATCCTCCTTTTTTTATCTAATGTTTCATTGCCACTAATCCATCCTTCAGTTAATAGCTTTGGATTGCATGATTGATACCATCTCCAATTGATATTATATCTATTGCAAATTGGAAATTCCCTACATACATTATATCTTTCCTTTGAATATTCATCATTATTACTCTTGTCAGTAAAGTATTGCCACGATGTTTGTTTTCATTTAAAGCATTTTCCATTTTTAAAATTTTATTTATAAAGATTTTTTTTTATAGCCACCATTGCATATTTAGGTTTAAACAAATTCCCATATATATATTTTTGTCATTTTGATCAAGAATACAATTTTTTACAGATTAAACAATAGAACATGCATTTACTCAAAATATTAAAATCTTGGGCATGGTAAAAATTATTCAAAAAATCTCTTTTCCTTTTGTCCATATCAACGGATAATGCTTATATGAATTATAATAAATAGAATACAAATTGGAATATCTAATTTTCTTTAACTGACAATATATTATAAATTTTTTTCTATAATATGCGCTTGTTGAATTATTTATACAAGATTTTATATTTTTATTAATTGGGTAGTTCATCTGGTATATTTAATTCGGCCTGTTGAAAATCTAAAAAATATTTATCCATAAGAGTGGATATTATTAACAAATGTTATAAATTAACCATCGATGGTTAAATGTTAATAATTACCATTATTATTGTCACTTTATTGAATTCACGAGTTGGGGAGGTTGTAAGTTTTAATAATCTGCTGGTATATATAGTTGTGAAACCACTTCCACCTATCTTTCAATATTTGTTAGATGTTTACTTTCAACAGTGAACTTTTTTGCAGGTTGTTAATTGGGCTCTTTTTGGTTTCTAGAAACCTTCAATTGAGAATAAATATGTCGGC
Organism: Entrophospora sp. SA101; assembly: GCA_958430865.1. NCBI lineage: Eukaryota > Fungi > Glomeromycota > Glomeromycetes > Entrophosporales > Entrophosporaceae > Entrophospora > Entrophospora sp. SA101. The sequence continues at coordinate 38,939 of CAUDNR010000258.1, read as the reverse complement.
AAACATGCTTTCATCGACATTCAACGCTACATGCAGCGGGTTTAATCCATGTTTCACAATAATAATAACTAATTCCATGACACCAATCAAAAAAATTGATGAAATAATCAATAAAACAGAGCCAAGACAAAGAATATCCAGAAGGATTTTGAGCAATTATTTGAAAAAATTGAATCGAACTCAAAATTTCCTTTAGTAAAATGGTGCTGGCAATCTACAAATTAGAAAGAGAATTGTTGCTACCTCCACTGCAAAAAAACTCTACCAATGAAAATAAAGCCTAGAAGGAAAATCACAGATGCAATCTAGTAATCAATAAAGAAATAATATAGAAGATGAAGAACAAGACTTGTCAATCATCTCCATGCAATTGTGATTTTATCATAATGTATATAATATTTATATATATAAATTAAAATCATTGTATTTTTCTCTTATTGCTATCACTATTACTATAGCAATAGTAATAGTTGGTCCGTAATTCCGTAATTGTTACGGAATTACGGTTCTAAAAATCCGTGCGAATAAAGTTTAAACCGTAACTCCGGTCACCATAATAAAATAAAAATAAATAAATGATTGGCACCGTAATTATTGCAAAGCATCTGTGCATCAAAAATGTGTCTGATTGTTAAAATAAAAATTCAGATTATTGAGGCAGTTTAAACAGAAGTGGTTACAGTTAATGGCTTATAATAATAAAAGGAAAAAAATATGACTTAATATTCAGAAAGCTAAAGTTTATTCAGTCTCTATACGACAGTTTAACCGAGTTGTGTGTTATTATTATCTTGGCAAGAAAATAGGTGAGCGATGCAAAAAATTTAATCAACCTTCAAGAAAATTTGAAAATAGCCACAGTCTTGGTTTACATCTTATGTATATTAACAGTTAATATTAATATCTGGATTATGGTTAGCCAATTATGTCTATTATTATTACTATTACTATTACAAATTCAACTACGGAAACTTTTATTATTACTATTATTATTATTTTATTATTTTATTTTTATTTACTATTATGGTTTTCCATTTGTATTTTCAGAGCCAACTATTGTTGAATCAAAATAAATAAAGCATTTCTTGTCTTCTTTGTATTACAATACTCATGATGATTATGAAATGCATTTGTACGAATCGAATCGAATCGAGTCGAATTTTAAAACGATTCATTTGTTCTGTTACTCGATTCGAATCAAACTGAATCCCTAAAATTTTTTTTTATTATATTGAGAGGTAGCTTTTTGACCAACCTTGATTGTTTTACGTTTACGACCAAATTCGAGTTAACTTTTTGGCTACACTCGTCTATTAATTGCAAGCTTTTATATTCAATGCTTGTCAATTAATTTATTTTACAAACTTATTTAACAACTATCCTGCTTACAGCCTTATACCTAAGAAAGCTTCATAATACAAATAACAACAAATTAAAATAAATAAAGAGGCAATAAAGACTCCTGTAGAGTTCTTATTTTAATTACTTTACTTTTACTTTTCTTTGGCCAATTGAAGTCAGCCGTATGTTTACAACAATTACATTAACACAATACAATATGTGATATCGACTTTTGTCAGTAACTGTTAAACACTTGATATTTCTGCCAATCAGTCTTAACACCTTACGTTTACACTTAAACGCTTAAACCTGTTTACAAAGTTTTGCTTTATACCAAAGCAAATAACCAAAACCTCCGAGCTCTATACCACTCTGATAATCAAACGAACAATTAAACCCTACTGTTTAATTTCCGACCATAAAAGTGTTTTATTAAACAAAAAATTACTTTAATAATAAAAATAATATTAAATGTAAAATACTTTCAAATATAAAAATATCAAAACGAAAGAGGCTATGCCATATGTCCGATACACGATTGGACGACACTTCTATAAATCCGTTTATTTTTTTTTTATCACAATATATTGTAATAGTATATTTTGAATTAGATTTGAATCAGGTCGAATCAAAGCACAATTTATATTCGATTCAAATGAAACGAATCAAAAATCATGCGATTCGGTTCTATTCAAATTTCATTGATTCATCAGGAGCCTTATGTATCACTTTAAAACTAAGATTTGCCTCCAATATTACCATTATAAACTTGATGAGATTAAAATATTACGGATTCCTCAATATTCTTCATATAAATGAACTACATATTAATATGTCATTTGACTTAAAGGGTTCAAATAATTACAGAGATAACTATTAAAGTTAACTATGGCAACTATGAAAACTAATTATGACATAACAGATACAGCAATGATCATTTATTAAGAAGGGCAATTATGGCGAACAACTATAATGGGGAATAAAATTTGATAGGGAAAAAATGTGGGCAAGGAGATCTATCAAGCGATAAATCAATTTCCAAATGTGGTAATTTGTTGATAAAGATTTTTTCTTTATAAATACTAAATCCATGTGTAAAAGATTGCTGAACAAAAATTAAGGTTCGTGGCTAATACAAATTTTAATATTATTAATAAATTTCAGACGTCGATCATCAAAAAAACTTACGATTACTTGAAAATAGAAATAAATGGTTCCTATAATAAAGATTTTTATCTGTTACACAAACAAACTTGATTAAACAAATTGGATAGGACCGATTCATTATTTATTTTGGCTGAGATTATAAATAAACAAATGAATTTACGATAAACTCGGAGATCACCATGCTCAGCAATGATTATATACTAATGTGATAGCGAAATTACCTAAAATGGAAGGTGTGGGAATTTTATTTTGTATGAACTACTAATAATAAGAACTACACATTTATCATTATTATTATATACACGTTTTTTTTTGTCTCAAGTAACAAGAATATCTTTATAATATTATTTCCCTAAGATGGGTTGTGAATCTTATTTTTTTTACTGGTTACGCTTTTTTACTACTCTTGGTAAATTTCATAGGCGATTCTTTCTTTATTTAAATATTCAATGGTTTTTAGTATCATTTATTTTAAAAAAATAAAGTGCAATTTTTCACCTTAATCTTTTGTCAATATATTATGGACTGCAGTAGCATAATTTTTAGGATTTGATATAAATTAGCTTCCCTATTCTGGTAAAACTGTTCTACCATTTCAACACTTGGTGAAACTCTTTACTAGCATCCTACTCCAATCTATATTTTTTAAAGTTTGTTAATTGAGCAAAATAAAAAGAATGTTATTTATTAAATACTAAATGATGATTAATGCACAAAAATGTTTGGACCATCATGTTAAACAAGTAAAAATCTTGAAGAATTTATATTGCCGAAGGAATAAACCTATTCATTAATTTAGATGCAAGCAGGAATCCAAAATTAAAACTTCCTACAGGGAACTCGCGTTCCTTGATCTAAGCAATAACATTAATCTCGCTGAATTATATGCAGATAACAGTAATCTTACTGATTTAGATTTTATCAGAATTACTAGTCATTAAATTAATTAACTGGATCAGATGTTAGCAAAACGCAAAACTTCTTTTTTTGTTTTGTATTGTGATTATAATAATCAAATAACCAACCTTAATGTAAGTGAAAGCAATAATCCCATATTGGTTGATCTAATTAAAAAAGACCAGGAAAGACCAAGAGAAAGCGATTGCGTTTCCTCTAATGTTTGTTTTGTCTTCTTTATAATAAGTCTTTCAATGAAGCTATAATTATCCTTCAATTTATTCTCGAAGTTTAAGCAAGCAACCTTAATTATGGATTTTTCTGTTTTGCCGTTGGTTAATAATTGTTCTAATTGTTGTCTGCTAATTGTTTTACATTTAATGATCATAGAGTAATTGCTTTTTTGCTCGTGTGATCCTTATTGTTATTATTTGTTTGTTGAGCTTTAGCTAGGGATTGAAATAATTACCACTTTTTACTGTCTAAATATTTCCCATGGTCCGAACTTACTGAAGAAATGATAATATTTTTTTTCTCACTAAATATGTAATAAATAAGATGGGGGATATCGATTAATTAAAAAGTTGTTATCAATAATTAAATAAGTGTCAGCAGATAGCTAGTCATGCAACTAGTTAATTTTCGAGTTAGTAAAATATCTCATGTGTCAAAACTAGTCAGCTGTATGAATACATCATAATAGATCAGATCAATTAATTATCTTGAATTGTTTTGTTCCTTATTTTTCTATTATTCTTCTTTTTTCATATACTTATTATTGTTCTTCATCCAACAAAATTTCTGCTGCAATTGTTAAATTACAGTTTTCTTTGTTCAAATAATAATAACAATAGATAAGAACACAAACATACATAAACGGAAAGAGTGTGGCACAACCTTTTTAATCATGGATGGCAGTTCATTCAACTTTGCCGCAATTTCTTCTCCATTAATATTAATATTGATATTAATAAAAAAGCTTCCCGGATTATAGTTTGAATTATTCACCAATCTTAAGAAATTTCTCACGTTAACTTTGGAAAAAAAAAAAATTCTATTGCTATATTATATTTCGAGAAATTTGAATTTTTACCATTACCATTACCATTACTATTACTATATCATCGGGTTCCATTAATCCGTTAATTCATCCAGTCTAGATTTTAACAATTTCTTGATCGAATTCAAGTTTTTTTATGATGGCGTATCGTAATTTTCGAAAAAGCCAAACTATTTAAACCAACTATATAAAATATATAAAGTATTAGTATATATTAATATTAATATTAATATTAATACACAGTATACAATATACTCTCGGACCATAATAACTAATAATAATGTGTCAAATGATATGTGTGTGCATGAATGTTATCTATTTTCTGTTGAGTTGTACAATTTTATGTATATGTTAAAGGTCGTCCATTATTATTAAAAAAAATATGGATAAAAATGAATAAATTTTAAATAAAGAGGTTGAAAAAAACTGCATTTAATGAAAAAAAAAAAAACTTAATGCATTTAATTTTCTAAAAAAAAAACACTCGCAAGGTACACGCATCAATCACATCACTGATGATTTTGATTTTATCATCTAATAAAGTCTCGGCTTTTAAATTATCCTAATTCATCTAACACATTAATGTATTAATAATATGCATGCAAAAAACGTGTTAAAAATCAACCGAGTTGTTAATAATCTTAATATTAATAGGGAATTGTTATTCGCACCCCTCCCGTGACTAAGTGTAATGTGACCAATGAATGGCTTTAAAATGTGATGATTTATCTTTGTCTTAGTCACGGGAGGGGTGCGAATAACAATTCTGTATTAATAATCTTAATATTAATTAATAATATTAATATTAAAAATATGGCGAAGATCAATAATTAATATATTTGGTAAGTTATAACACACAAATCTAATTTTGTAATAGTAAAAGCAAATACCCCGAATATTTTGTCAAAAACGGCAAGTTAGTTTCCTTTTTTAGACCCTTTTTTTTAAAAAAGATTAAGACTTTACTGGTGCTTTTATGAATAAAATAAAATTCAATGTGGAATATGATTTCTAACCAAATTTGATAATTATCGACAGGTTTGTAAAGAATTACCAATTTGGTTTTCACCATATCAGTTATAATTAACCGAAATTTAATATAAAAATTTTTGTTAATATCAAATCTATCATTAAACATTAATGTTAAGTATTATAAATCAATCTCGACGGATAAATCTATTTAATGGCTTCGGGAAACTACCCATCACCACCATGAATCGATTGAATGATTGGTCTCGTTGAGATATTTTTAAAAAAAATAATTCTTCCAAGCGGTCAATTTGATTTAAAAAAAAATTAAAAAATAATCGATCATCATTTATTCAATGGGAAGACGGATAAACAAATAGTTTGTGTTTATTAATCAATAAAAAAATTAACTTATAAATGCCATGAAATATTTATATATTTTCAATATTAATATCTATTTAATATTAATCGATTTACAAACACGTATAAAACAATGTTGCATAAACATAATAGTAGTAATAATTTATCGATTATTGCCGGTGGAAATGATAACAATGGGGAGACTCGCCCACTTTTATCAAGCAATCTAGATAAAACAAATCCCAAATATTCGCCAACTACTACTACAACTACAAAATGGTATAAAAGACCATCATATCATTGGATATTACCATCCTTTTTTTTATTATCAGTAACTTTTGGACTCGCAGTTACAACAAAAATAAATTTTTATTTAAAAGTTATTTGTAGAGAATACTATTCAGCGGGTGATGGTGTCCATAATGTTGATTATGATGATGAAAGTTGTAATACAAGTGAAATATCTGCACTAACTTCTCAACTTTTACTAAAATTAAGTTTATTTCACTCCATACCAGGTAAAAAAAAGAACTTGAATATATATGCATGCACATATAACTCCTAATTACTTTAAATGCTTACCATCTATCTTTTTTTACATGAGAATAGCAATAGTCGTTTTAGGATCATTAGGATCATTATCAGATCGTAGAGGTAGACGTATAGTATTATTATTGCCAACAATTGGGGGAATATGCATTTCATCATGTATAATATTAGTGGACAAGTATTTATATGGTAACCCTTTTGGAACTAAATTGTTGTTGTTTGGATCATTTTTGGATGGATTGACAGGAAGTTACACATCTTTGGTAGCTGTTAGCCATGCCTATGTAACTGATTGTACCGAACCTGGTAAAAGGTGAATATTGGAGTTTTTTAAAAAAGGTTTGAATTATCTAGGGCTAATAATAATTAAAAAATCCCCATTTATTTTAGAAATATAGTGTTTGGATGGTTGATGGGGTCATTGTATTGTGGATTTTCAATAGGACCAATGATTGCAGGATGGATAAGTCAAGCTACTGGTAATATTATGTCAGTATTTTACGTTTGTCTAGCAACTTACACACTACTTTTCTTATTTACTCTATTGCTTCTACCGGAGTCTTTATCGATTGATAAACAAATGGAAAGTCGAATCAAACAAATGAATGATGAAAATAATAATAAGAATAGTAATGATAATCATAATATTACAAAGAGATCATTGATGGCTTTAAAAAAGGTTATGGATTTTTTAAATATTATAAAACAGCTTTCCATATTTTTACCAGCATCAAAAAACAATAGAAATAATGAAGAAAGTAAAGTGTTAGGAAGATATGCATTATTAAATTCAGCAATAATAACTTTTTTTACATCCTTTGCAATTTATGGAATACAAGCAGTGTTCTTATTATATATATCGTTAGTATTTAAACTATCAGTGGTTGAACAAGGTTATCTTTTATTTGTTATCGGTGGAGCAAGAGTTGTTATATTGATGTTCCTATTTCCCATGTTATTGAATTATCTCAAAAAGGCAAAAATAAATAAAAATAATAAGACTAGAAATAGTAATAATAATAATAATAGATTGGAGGATTTAATAGAAGAAGAGAGCGAAGAAAGTAAATTACGATTAAAAGGAGAATTGTTGAAATTAGAAATTTGGGTAATTAGAATTGGATTATTTATTGAAGCTGCTTGTATGACTTTATATGGAATAATAAGTAGTGGCGTTGCATTAATAGGAGGTAAATCTTGATAATAATTTTATATGTGTGTGTTATATTAATAACCATCCATTGACTTGCATTCATAATCTCATATTCATCATTATTATTTTTAGTGGCAGTGACTGCATCATTAGGATCAACAGCATTTCCAACTTTGAAATCATTTCAAACAAATTTAGTTCCTTCTTCCAAAGTTGGAGAATTATTAGGAGCATTAGCAACTATTGAATCTGTAGCTGCAATTGCATCACCAATATGTTTTAATACGTTGTATAGTATATTTGTCACCGGATCTTCTCCATATTTTATATGGTATTTTATTGGTGGTATGTTTTATGTTGGTTTTTTTTTAACATTCGCAATTAGATTTACGGATGGCATTAATAATAAAAACGGAGAAGAAGGAGGAATAGGATATGAAATTAGTGACGGAGAATATGTTGATGATGATGACATTAATGTGTAATTTCTGATGGTGTGATCTCTGTTGTCAATGGTATCAAGGGTGATACATTATAATAACCATTAGTGTCATTGATGTAATAGATGGACCCGTGGTTAATTGGTACTGGTTAGAATATGATTGATTAATGAAGATGATTTATTATTTATAAAGACTTATTGTAATTATAAAAATTTATTGTATTATTATAATGTATTTTTATTATAAAATTTATCAATGTATTTTTATTTCTTTTTTTGTATATTTATAATAATAATAAAAATAATTGTATAATCATGTGGTCTTTTTGTTTAATTATGTATCACACACATATAATCTTAATATTAAACTTTAACCATCGTCATAAGTCGATCATGTGATCAATTATAAACATCCATCCAAAAAGCATAATTAACATTGAAAAAAGGTATTGTTAATTGTTGAATGGATGGATGAATGGATGGATGAATGAATTAAATGAAAGAAATGAAAGGATGAATAAAAATACAAGTGATTGAGATACGAGTATTAGGGATAGTTGACGTTGATAGGAGAAATAAAGAGTTAAAGATTTGGTAGATTTGGAAGTGACGTAATAAATTACGAATAAATGAATTTTTATTTTTAATTTTGACTGTACAATATAAATATATGATGAATGATTGACAGATTTTTTAGTTTGTTAAAGTCTATAAAATATTAATATAAATTATAAATAAATAAATAAATAAATAAATAAATAAATAAATAAAAAAATATATATGACAAATAACGACACCATCTGACTCATTCATTTTACTTCCTGGATTATAATATAAATTTCTTTATTTATTATTCTCCAACTTAAAGACGACAGATTATATTGTAGATACCTTTTTGTTTCTTCCTCTCTCTCTTCCTCGATCTCTCAATCTCTCAATCTCTCAATCTCTCAATCTCTCAATCTTCCAATCTCCCAATCTCTCTTCTATATCTTACTAACAACAATTAACGAAAAGTCATAATTCTTTGATAGTTTATGTTATCATCTCTAAAATTTATATAATTAATTAAAATAAAAGTAAAAATAAATTATAAATTATGATTTAATATATTGTAAATCTTAATTGTGTGTATGATGTATGTATCAATATAATTTGTATAATTCATTTTAATAAAAATAGAAAGTAATAACAAAAATCTTAAAAAATGTGACTGGCTTTATTTATTTGGGTCATTTTAAACCGTCTCAACTGACCAACAACTAACTAATTATTATTATATCCATATTGCATAATGATAGTTAACTATTGCAAAATAATATACAAATAAATATATTTTTAAAGATTATTTAAAAACACCACCTTTTTCATTTTTTTTATAATTAATTTTCTTCTCCAAAAAAAAATCAAGAATCTTTAATTTTTTTTTCCTTGCTAATTAATATTTTTCTAATTTTTTTTTGCTTTTTCCTGTTTTATCTTACTTTACAATTCAAAACTTTAAAATATAATTAATTAATTAAATAATTTTTTGTTTTTATTTTTTTATTTATCCCAAAAAAGATTTATCATAAAAAATCGAACGATGTTTATCTAAATTTTTTTGTATTAAAAGGACTGCAAGACCTTTTCTTTCTCTTTTTCAAGGTTTACAAAAGTTTGTTTATTAATAGTTATTATTAATCATAATTATTAAATTAACAACAAAAACGTGGATTTTTCAAGGTAAACTTTTTTATAATAAATATATTATATTATTATATAATATACAATGATATATCAATATTTATTGTTTCAAATTATTCTGATTTTTACTAATTAAATTATAATTATGTATGTAATAAACATATATATATAAACACCTCCTTTTCCTCCTTTCATCCTACCTTTCTCTTTCTCTCTTTAATTTGCTAAAATGCACGCATAAATATATAGTTTAAAACCATGAAGCGTCGAAAATCGCTAAAGATTTAAATTAATTAATTAAATAATAACATAAGATTGTCTTGTAGAAAAAGACAATTAGAATACATCAGTAAAAAAAAAGACTTTTAAAAACAATTTTTTCTAAAGGGAGAACCCACTTTTTTTAATTTCGTAGTAAATTTTTTAAAATTTATTTTCACACACCACAAAAAAAACAATAATAAATAATAATAATAATAAACACCAATTCATACATTTGTTTGTACGCACATAACACACAACCTTTCTCATTATATTTTTCATAATATTTTTCACAATACCACTGCACGACACAAATTCCTTATTCCCTATCTATCTTACTTTTATTATTCTGTTACACGGACCTTCGTTACTCTAAACTACAGAATTAATCCAGATTAGTCATTATTTATCACTATATATTATTACCAATTCAACGTATACGCAGCAACTTAATTATATAGCATTCAATTAACAACAGCGGATTATTACATTATTACCACACGTCTACAATTACTACAACTAAACTAAATTAACTGAACACCAACAACATAAAAAAAAATATATATTCACGGACTTTAATCAATTTTCCGAACGATAACAAGGTGTAACAAAAATAAATATACTGAAAGAAATATTTAACTACGGAAAAAAACAAAAGAGAATTTCCTTTATTTTTATTTTTTAACTGTGCCGATTTACTTTCAAAAAAAAAATATATATATATAAATAAGATTTCTTTCCTTTTTTTTTTAAAAAAAAATTTAAAAAACTCAATTTTAATAATTTAAAAATATTCAAATACAAACGCCTTTTTATTATTATTTAAAATGACACCAATACTATCAACAATATATTCAACATTTAAATCATCAACAACACCAAATATAATATCATCAATAAACACAAAAATGTCATCAACAATACATCAATGCGATGAAATGTCTTATATATACGAAACAACTTTACAAAAATTTAACAACTATCATGAACGAGAGAAAAGTTTAAGGAAGTTCGTGTTGCTTCGTAATTTTTACACAAATCAATTCTTAATTCCGCCACCATTGAATAATAATCAACAACAGCAACAAGAAGAATATAATAATAATAATAATTTTGTGGAATATTTTAATGAAAAACTTGAATGGTCAGAAGACGATATAAAGAAAGAAGAAGAAACTTGGTTGGATGCTTGTTTAGATAATGCTAGTTTAGACGAATACGATGATGGTTATGTTTATGTAATTAAACCTAATGATGGCGATCAACAAATAATCGGTGAAGTTGGAGGTGTTGTAGTGGCAGGAGAAAAAGAAGAAAAAGAACCAATAATTAACTATAGAGATGAAATAATAATACCTAATGATCTATTTTTAGAAGAATCCAAGATTAATAGTAATATTAACAGTAAAATTGGCAATAATAATATCATTAGTAATAACAATAATATTTCTGATCAAGAATTTCATCCATATTGGAAAGATAATAGTATAATACGACCAAAATCAGCATCTCTACCACCTTCTATTGATCATTATCGTCCATTTTTCGATCAAAAATCATCATCAGATAATGTTAGTAATAGTAACAATAATGCAGAAAGTAACAACAATAGTAATAATAATAATAATAATAATAATAATAATAATAATAATAATAAAACTAGTAGCAATAATGATAGTAATAATAGTAGTGGCCATTTTAAAATTCGATCATTTAGTATCCCAAAAATATTCCATAAATATAAATTAGGCCACGCGATTCTAGATTTATTACAATCCGATAATCAACCATATTTCTTCGATCAGTCAACTAATACTACAAATAACACTAACCGATCCCAAGATGATCTTGACATGCTGTTCTATTCTCCACCAAAAGATTTATTAGATCATGGAATGTTATCGGATATTATTAGTATGTTGGAATGGTACGGTGGAAAGAAAAATGATTCATCTAATAACAATGGTAACAACAATGATCCTAATAACAAAAACACGACAACTACAGCCACAGAATGTGTTAATACATCTATCAATGCAAATAATTGGTTTGTAGAGTGTGAAAAATGTTAACAATTTACACTATTAATTACTAAATCGAAAAAAAAAATAACATTTGCTTGTGAAAAAAATATTTTTATATTTTATACAAAAAGACTTTTTTTTTTCTTTTTTTTCTTTTTTCTTTAAATATAAAAGATATATTACAATATTACACTACACACATAAACACACATATATACTATTTTTATAAATCTATGAGTGCGTACATATACATATATACATATATACATATATATTATTTACTTTTTTTTTTTTTTTCTGGACGATTTATATTATTATTTTACGAAAAATATTATGCAAAAAAACAAATTTTCTAAGATTTAATAATATATTTACACGTATTAATATTATTATTTGTTATATATTATGTAAATAATGTAAATAAAATAAATAATAATAATAATAATAATAATAATAAAGATTTTTTTACAAGCAAAACTTTTTTCGTATATTTCAATTATCAGTTGCAAATCAAAACAACGTGAACGTTGAACTTTTGAATTGGTCCATTATTATACAGCGGTAAATAAAGTAGTGAATAAAAACTCACAGGCTGAAAACTACTGATCAGATAAAGGATAATCTTTAAATAGATAACTCGGCGCCTCCAGATTATGCAACGTTATATTTGTTTATTAGGAAGAGAAAACCTGCCGGTTCTTTTGTTAATTAAAATATAAATCAATAAGTTTCCACATGGTAAAAATCATTAATCATTATAATATAAAAAAGTTTTGATCAAAGTAGAGTAATAAAAGAATTTTTTTATTTAATGTTTTTCAAGCAAGTTTTTTTCAAGATATATATATATATTCATTAATGAGTTAGAATTAATATTTTATCTTAAAAGAAAAAAAGAAAAAAAAAGCAACATCATCCATCCATTCGTTCAATTTGTTCGTTAATCATTGTTGCTGTTTTTCGACCATATCATTAACAACACGAAGACTATAATTCAAAACATTTTTTAATAAACGTTTGTATAAAAATCATCAACTAATTAATATCTTGTTAAAATTTAATTTTTACCTATCTGCCATAGTCATTGCTTTGTCGGTACGAGTCTATGTAATTTGATTAATAATAATAATAGTTGTTATAATAGTAAAATTATTAATTAATTGCATGTAAGAAGTAAAAAAGCCTTTTACATTAATTCTAATGTTACAATCAATTCTTGGTACACCAAGTTCGTGAATTTTGTCGATACAATCTCTAATTGCATTCATAACTTGCTCCCATTTTCCCTCTAATTTTAAATAAATATTATTATTATATAATTGTATAAAAATAATGTGTGTATGGATATGTACCGATATTTGTTCCACTACAATGCATACTATAGTTCAAACTAAACGAAATCAAAAGGTTAACGTTAAAATTATTTAATAAATTATATAATAATGATTTTATTTATTATTATTATTTCTTACTTGGTTTTTTTCAATATTTTCTGAATTTCGGCCATGTACTTGATAACGAATATTGTTGTTATTATTCGAAATAATAATAATTATATTATTTCATATTACTAACAAATATTTACCTTAGTAGTATTGACTTCTGTTCCCATAGGAACAATGCTAAAATCAGCAAGAACATGACAAGCTTGAGTAGTTGAAGGCATTTTTTTGAAAAAATTAAATCCTTTTTTTGTTATTATTTATTTTTTTGGTGAGAAAGTTTTTCTATATATAAATATTTAGTATATAATAATGATGTCAGAGAATATTAAATAAATCGCTACTTTTTTTCTCGAAAATTCTCACAAATGACTATTCGTAATACAAGTAAACTCGATAAGCCGGTGAGCTCATATGACCTAGTTATGAATGGGGTGAAAATTTTGGCAGACTTATCGAGTGATCGACCTTTAATTCGAATTAAAAATTTATTAGTATTAGTATTAGTATTAGTTATAAAAAATTTACTCGAATAGAAGCCCAAATGACAAGTCCATTTAGTGGATCACGTGAAACTAATCTTATACTTGAAGACAACAAAACCAAACATGGTGAACATTATACTACAAAGGATTTCAACATCATCATTATTAACAATTTTATAATGCCCCATTTGTTATCTTTGTTTTTTTTAAAGTGGTATATAGAGCTATTCTTGTATTATAAAATCAATTAATATGAAACTAATTTACATCAGATCTACTATGAAACCAAATAGTTATAGTATTATTAGAGACATTTTGAAAAAGGAACAAGGCGAGAAATCTAATTCCTATATTTTCAAATTAAGTGATACTCGGATGCTTGAAAATTATCCAATGAAAGAGAAAATGAAATTTACCAGGAAAAATGAAAAATTATAACCATTAACATTAAAAGAATATCAACACAAAGTTACGAAGAACCTAGAAAGAAAAGAAAATGGGAAGAGGAATAATTTACTTTTTTTTGCCAGAGCTCGTAGGAGTAGCAGACATGTGCAACTAGTGAAAAATCTCTCGTTTTTCAAAACCTAATTTTTTGGAGGAATTTTTTATTTTTCCACATTATTTCTTTTTTCCACGTGATAAACATGTGTATAATAAAAATTTTTGTTTATTTTACATTTTAAGAAAAGCATTGTTTTATTATTATTTTCAACGATTTCTAATTGGCATTAGTATCGTTTTTTGTTATTATATGCTAACACTAAAAAATGTATTTTTAATGGCGGCGAAGAGGACCCGAATCATCATGATTGAAACATTCTAGCTATTAGTAAACTTTACCTTTTAAGCATGTAACATTTTTTCCCCTAAAAGCTTTACCTATGGAACTTCAGATGTAACCATTGAAAATCGGCAATAATAATAAATATTCCCACCAACATTTATTATTATTATTATTTGCTGAGCAAAAATTTTATTTATTTTTAATTAAAGAGTTGTTAGTTGTTACATGAATAATAATAATAATAAAATGCATATACAGTGTATTGATAAATTTAATATTAAAGATTAAGGCCTAGTCCCACTTGAGAAATAAATAGTTGTAAAGATGGGAAACTTCAATAATGTTCTTCGCCTTTATTGATAGATGTAAATGGAAATAATTTGTGCATAATGAAAAAAATGATGATAATAAAAATATAATAATAATGCATAGCATATGACCACGGACAAAGGCAAAATGCCAATTTGGCTAATAAAAAAATCGAAGAATCTCAAATATTAATTTGCATAACAAATAAAAACATTCATTTTTGTATTACATAAATATTTACATGAATTGTTACTGCGAAAAAGGCTCACTGTCATCCTCTGTTAAAATCTTGTTTGTAAACTTTATAAGTCGGACGCAGCAATCAATTGTTTAAAGTACTTGATCATATAAATAAATACCGAATATATTACCAAGAATTACACAATTTTATAACCGTCCATCAGTTATCTTTGCTTTTTTCTTAAGTGTATATAAATAATTAACATGAATTCATTTACATCAGATCTGTAGCCCAAGAATTATAGTACTATCAAAAGCATTTTAAAAAAGGAACAAGGTGAGAAAATTTCTCCTTATGTTTTCAAAATAAATGATGCTCATACACATACACTGGAAGCATATCTAAGAAATGAAAGGTTTACCTATGAAATTTACCAACAAGAAAGAAAAACCATAATCAGTAAAAGAATTTTACTACAAAACCATGAAAAATTTAGAAAGAAAATTGGAACTTAACACAGATGAGCATGTTTTTGTTATCTTTTAAAGGTTAAAGATGTTAAAAATATATTTGGTAAAAAAGAATTAGTGCGAGTTGGTTTGGTTTACTTCAATTATTTGCTCTTGTTTCTTTTTAGGTGAATATTCTTGCTTGTCTTTTTTGTAAACTGTTGTAGTTTATCTTTTTCCTTGTCAATGCTGGTAAATGCTTTGCTGGCTAAATATAGTTTTTGTTTTTAGTTGCTGAATTTCTTGGGCTTGTTGACTTATCTCAACTGTTTCTAATTGCTCTAATTTCTCAGCTAATTGTCTTTCTCTTCATTCTTGGCTACTTCTAAGGCTTCAAGGCGAGTTTCAGCATCTACTCTTTGCCTTTTTAGTTTTTCAATCTCATCAATTGGTGCAACTGTTATGTCTCCAACTTCTATTTCTTTGTTTGATCTACCTTTGTTGATTTCTTTGATGAGTGTATTATGTTTTTTAACTTTCACAAAGCAACATCTTTACTTCGTTTACCAACAGTGGAATATGGTATTTTTTTGTAAACTTCTTGATATAATGGTAAAAATTATGAATAAAAAATTATGGAAGATAGGTATTTAAAAAATATATGATTACAAGAGATAAAATATTTGTTTATTAATAATTATTATAATGAAATTACAATGATTAAAATGATTAAAAACAGATTTATAAGAATATTATTACATGATTATATCATATTTACATTTAAAATGACAATGTACTTAATTTCGTTATCTGCTAAAGAAAGACTTCATTAATAACCAATCATTAAAAAATAATAATAGCCTATATTTTCTTTCTTCTGCAATTGTCACTGTTATGTATATAGTAATTATAAATATTATATTACATGATTAGAAGAAAAAAAATATATTAAATCACAAAGAGAATTTATTTTCATTAATATTAATACTAAAAATGCGCTCAACATACATTAATTCCTTATTTTTTATTATTTATTATCCTTTAAACGGTTTTTCGCCATTGATAGCCGAAATTTTTTTCTGTTATAAAATTTTTTTCTGAGGTATCACTTCCTAACACGAAAATGATCTTTGAGCTTCAGCTGATTGATCTGTGAATAAAAATTCGGTTGTTGTCCTTGTGGTTTTCGTAAAATCATCCTTAAAAGTTGATCGATTGACTATTTTTACTTTGCAGATCGTTAAATTGGCCAATAAGAATGCAAGATCGTGATTTTGTTACCATTAAAGAATACTTTGACCGTTTAGGCCTAAGTTGAACATAACCTTACATTATTTTATTACTGGATTTAATTGTTATAGATTGCAAAATGAAAATCAAAGGATTACTGCAACTAAACTTACTCTTCCAGGTATTTCAGATAATGATTCAAAATCAGTAAACGTTACAAGTGAAACCCACCCAGTTACTATTGAAATAGCTAATACATGTGACTTGATGAATAATTATCAAGATGCAATTACCAGTGATACTAGTGTTGATGATTCTAGTATTTTTTGATTCACGTCATGCATTCAATGATATTTCCAATGTAACGTTACCATTTAAAAAATCAAGCAATTATAATGAAATCGAAGAACATAAATTTAAATTTATTACTATTAATATTCAGAAATAATTATTGCTATTATATACTTTTTATTTCAACAATTGTATCTTTAATATCTATTTGTTGTATAATTTATAATGTTTTGCATTTTATAAAGAGAATTTTTCTAGTGGAATTGTTAACGAGGTTACACGGGTGGATAAGCTTAATTTATTTAATTTACTATTTTGCTCTTTCATAAAAATCTTATTATATAAAAGGATATAGTTCCTAATGATTATGTTTAGATACAATAAAAGCTACGCATTCTGACAGTAATTCATCATCTAATCGTTTATAATTAAATCAAATAGTAATAGTAAATCTTAACTTTAGTCTACTTTTATACAAAGTATAGGAGACTTGCTCTTTTCTCAGTGACAAAATTTTCTGGCATTACCCATTTCTCAATGATCTACAAATCTTCAAAATGACGTTTTCTTTGATTATTATAATCTTTTTCGAAGAAAAAATTAAGTTTAGAAGGATATAATATTCATTATAATAGCTGTTCGCCATCGATAATAAAACTGTATATCTTATTGATGAGGTATATGGATGATGATGATGATGATGATGATGATGATGATGATGATGATGATAATAATAATAATAATAACATAAATTCGAATTATTTCTCAACCAATTAAACTCAGATACATGTAAACTCGATAAGTCGGTCATTTATTTATACTTAATTGATTGCTACGTCCGACTTATTGAGTTTACGTGTGTATCTGCAGAAAAATACTAAAATGCAACATAATACGCGTATTTGAATTCCATGCGATCATAACTTTTACATCGTTAGAATTAGTTGACAACAACAACAACAACAACAATATCAGTTATAGAGTCCTTAGGCTTTAAATATTCCAGTAACACCAAAATTAGCATTAGACATTTGATTTCATTTTGTCATCGTCTCTTCCTTGCATATATGTAGATCTTGTAGATATTACAGTATTTTGTCATACATTTTTTACTAACAATTAAATTTATTGATTAATGTGGCAGAGCCTTTGTCATATTGATCGAGATGTTAACCTCAATTCTTGCCAGTAAAGTAATCTGGTCAACTATTCGATTTTAAGAATTTGGATTGTTTGTTGTGTCATTTGTTAAATTCTGTAAAATTAAGGGTTTACAATTTGGGAAATCACACAAATTTAAATAGTGACGAGAAAGAATCTGCAGCTGAACTGGGAAAAAATGATTGCTCAACAATTTTTCACTTGAGTATGTACCGTTAATATTAATTGAAAGTAGGAAACAATTTTTTTGTAATTAATAAATCTAAATATAAATATAATTTAATTTAGGTGCATCTGCAGCATATTTACATCTACATCTGGATCTGACGCACAACAACAATAATAGTAATAATCTCACTAACAAATACAACTAATAGTAATGCCGTCATCGTATTTACCAATAATATTATTTTTATTGTTGAAGGACTTTCTACTAGTGATTCAAGAAAATAATAATGAAGAAACATTCACTAATGCATAGCGTGCATGCACAACACACACACACTCTATCTCATAATATACATAAATATAATACTAATTTAAAAATAAAACCATTATTACTATAATTACATTAATACTTGTTATAGTTTATTGTTGTAAAGTATTGCTTTGTAAGTTTGCTGTTGAAAGACATTGATTTACAACTTCTAATAAATGCGTATTTTCCAAAGCTGCAGCAACTCGTTCTTTATCATTTAATTGTTTATTAACTAAGTTTAATAAAATTATTATTAGCATAACAAAATTAATTTAACCAATTCGATCGATTTTAATCGATTATTAATTATTAATCTTTCTCAATATATACACACATACCAGCTTGTTCTGACTGATGAGACCCTTTCCTAACATTTATATCAACTTTAAATCTTTCTGGTAAACTTCTTAACAACCTAACACGTATGCACAATCCAATCAATGTAGCCATGGAACAATGAGGTATGGTTGGTGTGAACTCGATCACAATATGATTATTCTGGTCATCTATACTGACATGCTCAAGTTGTGTCACATTCAATTGTTCAAGAGTTAACGGATGTTCTGGATCTGATATCGATCTAATTAAATCTATGAAAAAAAAAGGAATTTAGTATATTGTAGAATGGAATAAGTAGCATATAGTTTTATTCATACATTATTATTTTATTTTAATATAATAATAATATTTTATCATTATTATTATTAACCTATATAGTTCTTATATACCAACCAAAAACCTCCTGAGAATCAATAGCATCTTCAATATTTTCATCCTGGTCTTCTATTTTCAAAACTCTGTGGGAAGTTTTGGAAGGTGTATAAACTGTTGGATTTGCATTTAAAACTGCCATTATTATAAAAAAAGTGTTTTTTTAAAAAAAAGACTTGGTTTATATTAAAAATTGTAACTTGATCTACATATCCGAAACCAATAGCCAATCAAAATTTAACGCCAATGAATTGCCAAGTACATTATTTTGTATATTTATTTAATTATTAAAAGTTCGTCCCCAATAAAGAACAAGGTTCCGACATAAAATCAGCGAAAGATTATTTTGACCAAACAATGAATTAAAAAATAAAGAATTTGAAATTTGATTATTTATTCAAATTAAAAAGCAGAAAAATATTCCAAATGTGTATTAAATAATGGTTTTTTTGAATTCTTCATATAGTGGATGCCCTTTAATTGGAAGTTTAACCTGTTTCCATTTTTTGACGTTTAGTAGATGTTGACATACATGATGGAATTCCAAAAGTTTATTGGACAAACCAGCTTGTTGAAATGATACACTTGCATTTTCCTTTGTTATTAATTGTTTAGGATTTACTAATTTGATTGATCTATGGACTGATAGTTATAAGGTATTATCAATAAATGCTACACATAAAGGTCAACATAGGAAATAAAAATAGTACTTCAGATTTAGCACTGTTGCCAAAATTCCAAAGACGTTTGATAAATTTCCTTCTGTGTCTATATAGTACCTCTATAATCTCACTACGATATATCCTTCTGTGTTATCCATCTTAACCATTATAATTAATCAAGACAATTATTACTATATTAGGGTTTACACTTTCGTCAAAATGGTTTCGCGGCCAAAAATAACATTCCAGATGTTGTACCATTTTCATCTTTCAGGTTAAAGCAAGCTTTCTTGTATAGCCATTTTTAAATTAGAAACATGATTTGACAGTTGTAAAAAAATTCATCAAATTAAAACTTACAGTGAATACAAATCAATTCTAATACAATCTATTTAGTCATATGTTAAGTCAAGTTTAGTGAAGATAATTATTACTAAATTAGGTTTTAACCCTTTTATGCTACCAGCCCTGTTTTATACCCCATTATTAAAATGCAGTTTTTATAACCAAATTTTTTGAAGCCACTTCTATTTAAATTGCTCCAATAATCTGAACTTTTATTTTAACTGCTGCTTATTCATTTTAGTTTTTTTTTATATAATAATAAGTTAAGATAATTTTGATTTGTGTGTTTTGTAAACCTGGTGTTCAGAGATCTTGTAAAGTCTGAGGGGATTCATCTTCCTGTGGGATAATGTGACTTCTTTCTCTGTGTGTTGAACTGGATAGCTCATAGTGACTTTCAAAAGACGTATAAAGTTCTGATTCTTTGAGTTAAAGTTTCTGAGGCATGTAAAGGCCAGTGGCGGTATGGATAGTGCATATTTGTCTTCTGGTGTTGCTACGAAACAACTGCTATCATGGCTACCTATTATCTATGTGGTAGCTTTATTTGTCAGAAGAAAGTTTCAGGTTAAAGGCAGAAATGTTACTATAGAGAATTTTTATACTAAGACTTTTATATTCTTTTTTTTTTGACCTACTGTATTTGAATTATAAAGTTTTAAAGTTGACAGATATTCTCATTACGGTTTGTATTAATCAAGCATTTGGATACTACTACTTAGCTGGGAATAACAATTTAACATTAACATTAATATGTATACTTCAATTCTACCATTAGGTGCAAAGTTATACAGAAATATTGGAAGATGTTTTAGCAAAAGGGTATGGACTTACTATATAAGTTTTTGGGAAAATAAATTTTCCATTTTCAGAAAAACAACAGGCAAGAAAGATTTTATTTGAAGCTTTGAATATTATTGTAAATGAGTGTGGTAAACAAGCCTCAAAAGCTCATTACATTCTTGACAAATTTGATGCACACATCAATCATCAGGAAATTTTTTCTGATGTGGATTTACATAATTATTACACTATTTACATAAGTTTACAGCAGGCCCTGTAATATTATGCAAAAATCATACTAAAATTATGCAATTATTACATTGAGTGAAATATTACATAATTTTTTATGCAAATATTACAACTTTACATATTAAAATTTATGGATGTAATATTATGATTCCAACAAGGTTAAAAGCTTTTGGGAAAATGTCTGTTTACAAAATGAACAAGTCAAAACTCATAATGATCAATTGTTATTAACTGAAAAAAAGGTAAGTATATTGCACCATTCACATCTTCAAAATGATGATATGGTTATTTACATTTTTTCTTTTTGGAAAAACCAGAAACAACAATTCATACAAGTTGAATCTAATATAGTTGATCAGCATTTCATTGCAAGTGATAAGCTGTTATCTGAGTATATGGTTTGTAAATATAGTTTCTAGTTCATTGATCTTCTAATTAAATATCAATGAGGTTCAGTTTCTGTATAATAATTTGTTATGTCCATTTAGGAATATATATCCACAGCTGAGAGATCTAATCAAGAAAATGTTGAGAAAGGTGGTGGTGAATAAGATGATAATACCAACGATGAAGAAGTTATGGAAGAAATGCAAAATTCAGATTATGAGGAGTTTATGGAAAGATACAAAAAAATGGATAACGATAGGGAATGGAAATTAATGACTGGAAGGATAGTTGAAGACAGTCTCTATGAATTTGGGAATGAAGTGTAAGTATGAACAGTAAGTATTCACCACATTTTAAATGATGCTTGCTTACTTGTTTCTAATATTTAACATCAGAAATTTCTGATTTACCAAAGTCTATGCATTTAGGTATTACATATCCTACAGAGCCAATTCTTATTAATGCAGCCACCAGTATTCTACTTGGTAAGAACAAAGACATTTTGCTTAAAACTTTTTCTTTGTTGAATGATGATATGTTAAGGGGAATCATTGATGGTGGAAACAGAGGTGAGCTTGTGGCTAGGATAATCTTGATACTTGTAAAAGATTTATATTGGTCAGATAAATTGCAAGGGGACCATTTTGATACCTTCATTCTATTACAGTACATGAATATCTAATATTGCTTTTTGGTGATAAAGGTTTTAAATAACATAATCACTTTTTGACTATTGATGATGAGGTTCTGGCATCCTCTTGAAAAAGTATCAAGAATATGCAGACATTCTAATTCTAATATTTCTTGGATTTGATGTTAAAAAACAAAACTTCAGGATGTCATACAAGTTAAAAATCTTCAGGAATCAATTGATCCCAATTATCCTCAAACTGCAACCAATAATCTTCAAGATTATCTTTTATTTGATGATGCAAAGGAACAAAATGTACCTTATGTTACCATATACATGGACTTTGAGAATGAATAAAAAAGGGTGATAAAACCAGAGTACAACTGGCATCAGACACGAACTTACATGCATCCTGGTGATAATCCCACAAAACAACAAAAAAATGCAGCAGCTTTAGGATTTAGTGCTGATATATATCCATTTTTCTTAGCATTACCTGAAAATATAATCAATGAGTTGTTAAAAAGTGATATGGACCATGAGCAAATCATTGAAACAATGCAAGGTAGTCTGAAAGAACAGAATATATATGTTTCTAAAAAGACATTAGAGGGGATTATTAAACCTCATGACCTTGACTTAATAATAAGAGTTGTAATTCAACATATTGAAACAAATATATATATATATATATATATACATATATTAATCAATTGCTTATAATGAATAACAATAAACTTGGAATTTAAATTTAATTGAAGTGAAGGCATTGTTGATATTTAATAAATCTTTTCAAAACACATGACTTTATTTTATTCAATAAACCTTTGTTATATGCGATTTATCTAAGTAACTTTTTGTGACATAATGTTCACTTTGTTGCAGGATGACCCATATTAAAAATGAATGAATTGGAAGAATTTGAAATTTTTGAAATATATATGGTTGATCTTTTATCACGTGATAACAGTCAAGAAAAAAATTGAGAACAAAATTTTTACTTTTTTCTATACTTTTTATTATCTTATTTATCTATAAGTACATATTATCTGGATAAAATTACGCACTTGACAATCTTCACAAACACGTGACAATAAAAATTTTTTGATTGTAAATTTTTTCTCAAAAATTGTCACCGTGGCGCAGAAAGTTGTAGGGACTAGGTGTCTTGCACTATATATACGCGTAAAAATTAATAATTTAAAAAATCTAAAAAATTTTTTTAAAAGACATAAAACATAAAAAAATGTCTTCAAGAAGATCAACAATGTCATATAGAACCTCTTATAGCTCAATTAGTTCTGAAATTATTAGTGACAACAGAAGTGACAACAGAAACAGCATCAATATTGAATATACTACATCCAAACGAAGAAAAGATTTTGAACACACTTTAAGAGACTGTGATGAAATATTAAATTTCATTGTACGTGGATATGTGTATGCAACCGAAGGTGCTGTTGATTTAGAAGGAGTTGGTTGTGAGGATGAGGTTGATAAATATTAATTATTCATCAATTAGTTTTGATTAAAATTTTTGATAATATATATACCGATATTAATTAATTAATTAAGGTAAAACGATTTGATGATAATATGAGAGAACTTATAGATGTTGAGACTAAATTGAAAATAGAAAGAGAATCATTAGAAAAAATTATTGTTAAATGCGATGCAGGACAAGAAATTGTAATATTTTATTTAATCTTAATAATTTATAATAAAATAATACTTATATACGAATCTTTATATTTTTAAAAAAGGACTTTTTGGATTCTCATGAAGAAGAAGTAAAAAGATTAAACATAATTTTTGATGATAGAAGCGAAAAAGAAAAATATTTTCAAAATGAACATTATAATGAATTTAAACAAAAAGTTTGGGTAAACTTGATTGATATAATATTTATTGTTTATTATAATAATTATTATTAAATTTCAATTATTCTTACATACAACCAATTTGGCTAAATAAGGAAGTAAACCATCAAGATGAACCAATGCCACCATTAGATGCTGATGCAGATGATGATGTTGTAGTTGGTAGACAAAAAGAGTCATTAAAATGCCCAATCACTACCTTGTTATATGAAGAACCAGTCACAAGGTAAAACTTAACCATTCATAATAATGATGAGGAAGAAAAAGAAGATATTAAATAATTATTAATATTGCTTTATTCTATAAATTTAGTAATGTTTGTAAACATACATTCTCAAAAAGTGCAATTTTACAACTGATTTCACGCAATAGAAATGTTGTTTGTTGTCCAATACCTGGTAAAATAATAACTATTCTATCATTGTTTCTGTCATTATTCTATCATTGTTAATTTAATTTAATCAAATCAATTTAGGTTGTGATAGACAAATAATGTCACATAATCTTATACCAAATAAAAGAATGGAAAGAAAGGTTGCTCATTTCATCGCTGAGAGAGATGATCAAATGGAAGATTTAGAGGTAAACTAAAAATTATATAATCTTTTAATATTAATCATTTAATTTGTCAATTAATAATACTAATGATATAAGCTTTATTTTGTTTTAGTATACAAATGTTGAATAGTTAATAATATTATTATTATTAAGAGGGAAGAAAGCTATGTGTAATAACGATATTAACTAATATACAATATATATACATAAAATAAAAAAATTGATAATTAGGATCCTCTTCAACAAGACTTTTTCATATGTTTTAAAATGAGAAGGAAAAATAATTTTACACCTTTTATCAAATATCATCATTTTCATTCATTATCTAAAATTTCATGATTGAACAAACATTTTTATCAAGATTAGATTTTTTATTTCTTTCCCTTTAGATTAGATTCTTCTACTTCTATTTCGTTTCGTGATGTCGATGAAGTTGATGGTTGCGTTAAATTTTCTCTAAAGTGTAAATTTTTTTTTTATACTAAGTTTCTTTATTCTTTTTTTTTTCTCAGATATGAAACATTTTAGTAGCATTTACCTTTTATATTGCTCAAAAATCGGTATCCAAATATATAACCCAGATGCTACACCTACAACAGCAGCAATTAAAATTGGCGAATGTCTGCCAAAAAAAATGCTCATGATTTTTGATTTACGACAAAAATTTTTTGGAGATCAACATCGTGCAAACACGTGAACATAAATAATCCCTTGTTTAAAATTTTGATAATTTTGTTTGATTTCGGAAGTTCTGATGATGAGACTATTAACAAATTTTCTTATTAGAAAATGAATAGAAGTTTGCCTAAACTACTAAATTTCGGAAAATTAAAAAAAAAGTAAAATGCCGAAATTTTAGGCATAATTATTTTTGCCGAAACTAAATTTATATGCCAAAACCAAATTTACATGCCAAAACTATGTGCCTAAATTAAATTTATATGCAAAAACCATAGATAACTACTAAACTTTATTATATTTTATCGCATGACAATGAATAATTTAAAATTTAACATGTAGATGTAAAAAAAATTTTCGGAGTTTCACGCATTTCTATTGAAAAGTTCCATGTGTCTAGCCACTCTTTTGAAACCAGAGTTAGACTTAAAGCTCTGAATGAGTTGGTTTGAAGCAACTTAACATTTCATAAAACGTATAAATCAAATTCGAGCTCAACTTGACTAGGCTCGACCCATTCGGAGCTTTACACCTAATCAACAAATTCCAAAAGAAGCTTGTATTATAATACTAATATAATAATTTTTAATGAATAATTTATATTTGGCAGAAATAATATTTTAATGATTCTAATAGCAGAAGTAAGCAGCAGATTCTTGGTATGATCACCAGCAGATATTTCATTGTCCCTGAATTCTAGTTAATTTACTTTTTTTTTTTTTAGTTATTTTGATTAAATTTATAACAAAATTAAGAAGAATGCAAATGAAACAGGCAGAGCTTGAGGATGATGTTTTTATACGCAGCAGATTCTTGGTATGACTGCCAGATTTTTATTTTTTTAGCTGGTCCAACCTTGTCCAATGCCAACCCTGCTTTGTGGGTGCATATGTGAAAATTTGTCAATGAAAATACTAATTTGATTGGATTTTCAATATGCAACACAATCCCAACATTGATACCGGTTGGTGGTGACTTGAGTCAAGTGACTAAAGTTAAGTTGGTGATCAAAGTTAAGACAGGTGGCTAAAGTTAAGTCATTATGTCAAATTACATGAAAAAGACTAATAACACTTTAGTTAAGTCATGTTGACCAATCTTAGCCAGCCCTGCTTCAGACCAACAAGAAAATCTCTATTCACTAATTTATAGCTTATTTCATCTAATAAGAATATAAGTGATTGGGCTATTCTATTGTCACTTCTTCTTGGGCTTGATAGCCCACGAATATCTGCATAATTTTCAAGGAAGTTTTTTTCTACCCTGCAACATTTTTATTTTGGTTTTTTTTTCTTCTTCATGTTACCATGAACTCTTGATACAAGTTCATTGTTTGTCAGATGATTGCTGATATTTTCAAAGTAAGTCCTACCATATTAAAATAAATTTCTTGACAAAGATGTGTATTTTGACCCTAGTAGTAGGAAGTACATTCATTAGATCTGGTTTTCTTTTTAAGGAGTCTGGTGGTGCTGATTAATGCTCCACATGAGTCTAGTTGGCTCAAGCTGGCTTGCAAGCAGCAAGGCCAATCTAGAACCTTCTTTAAATTGGCTTGCTGGCTTGCAAGCCAGCTCAAACTAACATTCTGGATCGTGAGTTGGTAGGACTTGACCATATATATGTACGTGGGGGGTTCAAAAAGTTTTGACACTGTGCAATTATCTTGATGATCCTCAAATGTTTCCCATTTTGAGAATAATCATTTTATAGCTTGGGTAACATCCAATAAGTAATAGAAAATTTGGCACAACTTGATTTGACAATTGTGGAGAAATAATTTTTTCAATATTGCCTATTAACAATAATGGAAAATACTACATGTGAAAACCAATGATACTACATCTGGGTATGCTGGAAGAATGGTAAAGATGCTACTGATATCCATAGGGAGTTGGTCACTGCTGAAGGGGACAAGGCACTATCCAAACGTACAATTTACCGCTGGATTGAGGCATTTGAAGCTGGACAATTAAGCATTGAAGATGCCCCTCATTCTGGACATCCCTGCGATGCTGTCACACCTTCAAACATTAATATCATTGAAGACCTTATAAATGACTACCCCCATATTACAATTGATAATATTCAGCAAGTGGTTCCCATTTCAACTGGAAGCATTGAAACCATCTTACATGAAGAAATTTCTGTCAGGAAGGTGTGTGCAAAATGGGTTCCTCACACTCTTACTAATGAAAACAAGCAAAAACGAGTTGAGGTTTCAAAGCAATTGTTGGGGTACCTTGAAAATGGGTTTCAAAATATTATTACTGGAGATGAAACATGGCTTCATTTTTTTACAGTCTCATCTAAAGATGCCAACAAGGTTTGGCTAAGCAAAGGAGAAAACCGGCCACAAATTACAAGAAAAGCTCAAAATAGCAAAAAACGAATGCTTTGCATTTTCTTTTCAGCTGATGGAGTTGTGGCAAGCATTGTGGTGGAGAAAGGACAGACAGTCACTGGTAATTACTATGCCAACATAGTTTTACCAAATGTTTTCGAAAAATTCAAAGAAATCAATAACAGGAGCACAGTACGTGACATTATGCTGCATCATGACAATGCAGCACCACACAAGGCAAAGGTTGTCACTGAATATCTGCAAAAAGAGCGAGTTGTAATGCTTCCCCACCCTCCTTACAGTCCTGACCTGGCCCCTGTGATTTTTTTTTGTTCTCTAAAATTAAGAAAGAACTTGGTGGGAAGAGGTTTGAGAGGATTCAAGACCTTGCGCATACTGTAAAATTAATAACAGATAACATACCACAAGAAGAGTATTTTAATTGTTTTAAAAATTGGTGTATGAGACTGAGACATTGTATAGAAGTTAAGGGAAACTATTTTGAAGGAATGAGTTAATATGTAAATAAAAAAATTTAGACATATAGTATTAACATCCCATCCATTTACAGTGCACATAAAATATTTTTTATTGGATATTTTTAAAATTTAATATCTTAGTAACTAACTGGCCAAAAAATTTAAACTTTTTTTTGTTTGAAAGATAAGAATGTCTAATCTTTATAACAATATTTTTAAACCTATTACATTTAAAATCATAAAGTTATATGACTTTGTAACAAAAATTTTCAGTTGATTTTATTGATGATCTTTGCAAATTATTATTTCAGTAATCAATGAATTATAAAAAACAAACAATTTTTTATTTGAAAGAGGAGAAATAAGCCTTTTATTTAACAAAGAATTCAGATTAATTTAATTCAAGGTTATAAAGTTATAGGTCCTGTGACAAAACTTTTTGAACCCCCCACGTACCATCAACATATTAAACAAAAATTATATTAATCTGTTCACGCGTGGGGGAGAGGAGAAACTTATATTTAGATTTGATAGACAGGAAAAACTGACGTTTTGGATCAGATAAGAAAAAGAAAGTTCAAAGTGGATCAAAAATATTATCATCCATGTGAGTGATCTTTCTTATTCTAATCTTTTTCTTTAAAGATTACATATTAATATTTGTCATTTATTTATTTATTAGATCGGACATAAATATCAATTGGGCCTGTCTTCTACTGATATTGAATTTCTTGGTGTGAGCGAGAAGGAAGTATAGATGAAGATGATGCAGATTATTTAAAGCGAAAAAGAAATTATTGGTGGGTCAGATCTTACAAAACTTAAAAGATATAGAAACTGGCAAACATGAGATCTCTAAAAAAATAACAGCTAGATAGATGTCCAGAAGTGTCGCCATCACCACCATCATTATCAAATATTAAAAGTGATGTTGTAAAAAAACGAAAAAGGAAAAGGAAAAGGAAAAAGAAAGAAGTATTCAAGTAGTAAGTGCATATATTAATTTATGTATACTAAATTTTTATGTAAGCAATAATTGAAAATAGTTATAATAATAGCACTAATAATTAATGTTTGGTTTTATCAGATGAAGAGCCAGATTATGTTAAAGCGATATTTGTGGCGGATGATGATAATGATTTTCTTGTTTTTTGTATATATGTTTCCCTAATCTAACGACTTTACCCAATTTTGAAATGTCTGGTTGCACAGGAAATAATTCATTTGTAAAGAATATTCAGTTCAGTTCAGTTACGATACGAATCAGCACGAATATTCTAAACGTCCTGTTTCTCAATTTTAGTAAACTGAATTTTTGGGGATGAGTCGTTTGCAAATTGATTTGAAATTTTGAAATATTTTCGTTTTCCAAAAAAATGATAAACGGCTATGGTTATTTTACGTCACAGTCACAGTAAGTGACATCATGCTGCATCATGACAATGCAGCACCACACAAGGCAAAGGTTGTTGCTGAATATCTGCAAAAAGAGCGAGTTGTAATGCTTCCCCACCCTCCTTACAGTCCTGACTGGCCCCCTGTGATTTTTTTTTGTTCTCTAAAATTAAGAAAGAACTTGGTGGGAAGAGGTTTGAGAGGATTCAAGACCTTGCGCATACTGTAAAATTAATAACAGATAACATACCACAAGAAGAGTATTTTAATTGTTTTAAAAATTGGTGTATGAGACTGAGACATTGTATAGAAGTTAAGGGAAACTATTTTGAAGGAATGAGTTAATATGTAAATAAAAAAATTTAGACATATAGTATTAACATCCCATCCATTTACAGTGCACATAAAATATTTTTTATTGGATATTTTTAAAATTTAATATCTTAGTAACTAACAGGCCAAAAAATTTAAACTTTTTTTTGTTTGAAAGATAAGAATGTCTAATCTTCATAACAATATTTTTAAACCTATTACATTTAAAATCATAAAGTTATATGACTTTGTAACAAAAATTTTCAGTTGATTTTATTGATGATCTTTGCAAATTATTATTTCAGTAATCAATGAATTATAAAAAACAAACAATTTTTTATTTGAAAGAGGAGAAATAAGCCTTTTATTTAACAAAGAATTCAGATTAATTTAATTCAAGGTTATAAAGTTATAGGTCCTGTGACAAAACTTTTTGAACCCCCCACGTACCATCAACATATTAAACAAAAATTATATTAATCTGTTCACGCGTGGGGGAGAGGAGAAACTTATATTTAGATTTGATAGACAGGAAAAACTGACGTTTTGGATCAGATAAGAAAAAGAAAGTTCAAAGTGGATCAAAAATATTATCATCCATGTGAGTGATCTTTCTTATTCTAATCTTTTTCTTTAAAGATTACATATTAATATTTGTCATTTATTTATTTATTAGATCGGACATAAATATCAATTGGGCCTGTCTTCTACTGATATTGAATTTCTTGGTGTGAGCGAGAAGGAAGTATAGATGAAGATGATGCAGATTATTTAAAGCGAAAAAGAAATTATTGGTGGGTCAGATCTTACAAAACTTAAAAGATATAGAAACTGGCAAACATGAGATCTCTAAAAAAATAACAGCTAGATAGATGTCCAGAAGTGTCGCCATCACCACCATCATTATCAAATATTAAAAGTGATGTTGTAAAAAAACGAAAAAGGAAAAGGAAAAGGAAAAAGAAAGAAGTATTCAAGTAGTAAGTGCATATATTAATTTATGTATACTAAATTTTTATGTAAGCAATAATTGAAAATAGTTATAATAATAGCACTAATAATTAATGTTTGGTTTTATCAGATGAAGAGCCAGATTATGTTAAAGCGATATTTGTGGCGGATGATGATAATGATTTTCTTGTTTTTTGTATATATGTTTCCCTAATCTAACGACTTTACCCAATTTTGAAATGTCTGGTTGCACAGGAAATAATTCATTTGTAAAGAATATTCAGTTCAGTTCAGTTACGATACGAATCAGCACGAATATTCTAAACGTCCTGTTTCTCAATTTTAGTAAACTGAATTTTTGGGGATGAGTCGTTTGCAAATTGATTTGAAATTTTGAAATATTTTCGTTTTCCAAAAAAATGATAAACGGCTATGGTTATTTTACGTCACAGTACCGTGTGAATCCCAATTGTTATCTGTTTTGGTTCAAAACGTTAGGGTTGAGCGAAACAGATATTTGACTGAAAGGAAATCATGCTTCGCTTTAGATGTTTTTTGCATGGTGTCGACCGCTGTCTACTGTTAGGTCTTCGTCTTGCTCCGACGTTTCGGACCGTTCAAAATGACCAAAAACTGATGGTCTTGTATTGGAACCTTTACCTCGGATCATCAAAGGCTTGTCACACAACGTGTTAGTGATATTTTCTGGTCACGAGACCGAGGTTCAAAAACGTTTTATTTCATTGTCAATTTAAACAAGTGATAAAAGTAAACATCGTAAAATACTTCCATATTACATTACTCCGCCAACTCCACCTCATGACTGAATGTAAGATATACCAACATATCGAATAAATAAATACTAGTTGCTAAAAATTTGGAACAGTTGAGATGTAAATTATATTTAATCAACATGTTTTCTAAAAAAGAATAAAAGAACCAAAACCATTCACATAATTCTTTTTTTATCACATCTATTTAAAAGATAGTCTTCAAATTGATAATTTAACCTAAATTTAGTAAATTATTTTTCTTCCAATTTTCTTTTATTTTTATGTAGGTTCCTCACGGTTTTTGTGTTGATGCTTATTAATTTTCTAATTCATATAGATGAATTTCCAGTGTCTAAATATCATTTATTTTGAAAATATAAGGCTCAATTTTTCTCTTCAAAATGCTTCTAATCCCTCCAAGTAAGTTCAAAATCACAATTATTGACATATTTAGATCAATCGATTAATTTATATATTAAACATACAGAGTGGCGTCAAAAAAAAATTTATTAAAGAAATATTGCTCCTTTGCATGGGTGAAAATTATAATTGAAAAAAAAATTTTTTTCTTCAAAAGTGATCGATGTTACAAATTGTAACGCATATATAATTATTTCACCAATACAGCAAGCACTAAGAAAAAATTGTGATCATTTTAAGATACTTTGAGAATTGGTCCTTATTGAGTAAAGTTTATACGCTTCTGTTGTTTATGTAGATAATAATATATGTACACGTTAAGCTTAATATTGATTATTTAACCATCCACAAGATTAAAATTTACAATAAATATTATTAGATATGAAAAAATATGCGCATTGAAATTATATATGACAATGAACTGTCAAGTGACTTATTTAGTATAAGTTGTCTAAGATACGAAAAGGATCTTTCTTTAGTTTTTGTTTTTTCAAAGGAGAGACTGTAGTTTCGTGCAATGGTGATGAGGGTGGAGATGGAGTAGAGAGTCTTTTTTGAGAAAATTTTCGAATCTTTGCAACCAGTTCTATCTGTGTATGCTAAATAATAAATATCAAAATAATGTGAACATTGGTGGAATGGTTGGAAAGGAAAATATATCATGTATATATACCCGTAATGCTAGAAGATTTTCCAGGAAATCTGGCAAAAGGTCTTCCATCTCAGATAAAATTGTTGGCAATGTCAATGTCGCCATCTCAGTAAAACAATAAAATTTTTTTGAATTATCGTATACAAGGGAATAGATCGTCCACCTTGTGCCTATACCAAATAAGAAAAATTTTAGCTGAAAAAACTTAAATTGCACCAAATAAATAAGATGCATTTTTACACATACCTGTAATTTGAATGCCCATTACAAAAACCTCTTTAAGTTCATTTTTTTTAAAATGCAATTTATTCCAAAAGGAATCAAGACAGTCCTTCATTACTATTTTGATTTTAGAATGATCTTGCCGGAACTTGGTATCATCCATGGGACCTTCAGTATTCCCTGCTTCAAGCACCAATAATTCAACCTTGTATGAACGTAATGATATTATTAAATCCATCTTTTTCGATGGTGGTTCTAATTCCATATATTCTTCATGTACAAATTTTCGCTTTCTACATGTAACACTACGACAGTCTTTTTCAATCCTAAAAAATTTTAAAAGTTGATATTATTGGAAGATCATTGATAATTGTGTAGTTATCAATTTTTATTGGTGGGTTGGGTGCGTGTTATCCTTATTTAGAAAGCAATTTGGAGATTGCGGATATTTTTGCAGATAACTACATGATAATAGATCATTGCAATGTAAAATTTTGACACTTACCAGTTTAGCTCGAAAGTGCCAACATCAAATTCTTCAAATATGAATCCAATAATTGGGCTTAGTATCTTGACAATGTAATCTCTTTCCCGATGTTGCATTACAAGAATGTTTACTTCCCTCCGTAAACAGAGATGGCTAAATAAAATTCCATTTAGTATCCATAAAAAACAATTCAATGACCTTCCATTTTGCTCTGTTTAAATGTTCAACCATAACTTACAAAAATTCAATAACTCCAGCAGTTAATTGGGCATCTTCGGATTTTAAAATTGAGAATTTGTCTTTCCATAATTTTAAATCATTTAATGATCTCTATAAAATACAATAATAATCTATAAATATGTTATAAGCAAGGTAACTACAAACAAAAAAAAATAACTTACTATTTGGCCACATCCATCACGTAACAAATTTTGTACTTCCTTGTCAATTAAATTCTTACATAATTTCCTCTTTGACCCGTTAAACAATTGAGCATAATCTGATGTTTCTAGTATTCTGCCCCAATCAACTTTCTTCCAATTTGAGAGGTCTACAATTCGTGATTCAATGGATCTGGATTTATTTTTTTAGTAATTGAGTGGGAGAATGAATATTATTTGTTAAAAGCATACAGTTACAAATCATTACTATAACATACTGCACTCGCAAATTTTCTTGCTTTAATCTTTCCATAACTTTATCCCAAATTTCCTCAAGATTTAAATTGGAAAATATCAAATCTGATATCTGCAATAGTAATGAAAATTTCAAATATTGTTTAAAAGATTATGTCAAAATAAAATAACTGTCTTCATTATAAATACCTTATCAACAATAATACTATCAATTTCTTGATTATTTACATCTTGGTCATGAGTGCTTGATATTTGTATATTTTCGTAAACAATTTGGTTGTTATTAGGATTCATGGAGTTATGCTTGAGCATAAGAAAAACTTATTAAGTAACCCAAAGTACAATTGTGTCAAGATAGTAACATAAACAAACCTCAGCTTCATTTGATGTTTTTTTAACATTGAAGGAACTTTCAGAGTCATGTCCAGTGAATAGTGTTGTGGAATGACTGCTTACTGAAGAAGGTATTTCTGATCGAAGAGAGCTCAATTTTATATCCATCATTTGTACTGCAACTTCTGATCCATATAGATTAGTTTTTGTTTCAAATAAATTTTCATTCGCCTGTAAATCAGTTAGTTTTTTTGCAAGTAAATCAATAATACAAATTAATAAATTATTTCTTACCTTTTTATCCATTCTGTTGAAAATTGCTGTAGCCTCTTTGAATTGGAAAATTCTTTCTACGTCATTATAAAGTTTTGTAGCTTTATCCCGTGCATTTTTATTTATTGAACAATGTGTACTTGTTAATTGAAGCTGATGTTTAAATTCAGCTATGATATCCTCAC
This sequence comes from Entrophospora sp. SA101, assembly GCA_958430865.1. Lineage (NCBI taxonomy): Eukaryota > Fungi > Glomeromycota > Glomeromycetes > Entrophosporales > Entrophosporaceae > Entrophospora > Entrophospora sp. SA101. The sequence continues at coordinate 3,872 of CAUDNR010000258.1, read as the reverse complement.
GATTTTCGGATGTCACCATTGTATAATTTTTTTCAATAGAATCTAGACAATCTATGATGCACCATTTCGAATAGTTTGTTTCCCTAAAGTAATTGCTGATCTCATCTGAAATTTTCATGCTAAATAATAATAAACATTTTTAGTAAAAAGTTAATGTCTTTTAAAAAGAAATTGTTGGCATAGACATAATGATCTCTGGAAAGAAGTTGCCAATCTCATCTGCTAAGCTGATCCTAGCAGGAGCATGACGCCTACTTTCCAAACATCGACCGAGGGAGGTTTGCAGTAAGCAAAGCAGTTCCCACGCATCGTAGGGAGGCATTAAGTCTAATATACTGGAAAGGAGTTGCCAATCTCATCTGCTAAGCTGATCCTAGCAGGAGCATGACGCCTACTTTCCAAACATCGATCGAAGGAGGTCCACAGTAAGTGAAGCAGTTCCCACGCATCGTAGGATATTGTAGTTTGCCAACATTGAACAAAAAAATGTTATATAAACTTTCCTGATATAATGGTATATACTCGGATGAAAACAAAACAAAGGAGGTCACACACACTATTAATTGGTGGTCCGCCGATCAACGATAGAAATTTGTTATGTAGATCCGGGATATCAAACTTATTATTATTAAAATTTAAGAGATCACGGAATCCAAATTGTCCATTAATTTTTTTTTAAAAAATATATTTCAAAGTTAAAATTCTTTTAAAATTGGTATTAGATTAAAAAAAAAAACCCTCCGCTTTGAGATTTTTAGAAATATAATAATAATAAATTATTTTTTAATAATGACCATTATAGACTTTTGATTTACATTATATTGCCAATTTGCATCGGAAAACACTTTTTCCTAAATAGTAAAAGTATATACTGTATATTGTAAAAAAGTTATAGAAGTTTATGGATGAGGTTTAGATGTTTTTGCTTTTGATAATTTTTTGAAGAAAATTTTTTATTCATGTTAAGTAAAGATCTAGCATATTGACCTTTTGTCATCCATTGGATATATTAGCTATTGTATTTATTTTTCCTTATTAGCCCAATAAAAAAAACTTATTTCAAAGAAA